>JACJUY010003714.1:4008-44645 GCA_014220935.1 Platorchestia sp. MABIK | reverse complement strand
TTTCAAGACAACATGAAAAAAAATTCGGATATTGTATTCTCATATAAAAAATAATTTAAAACAATAACTGAAGTACTTTTGTTTTTATTGACCTTTCAAATAAGTAAGTTTCTCTGGCGCACCCTGTACAACGTCTTATCTGAAATCACTTCTCGGTTACTGCGAGAGCACCGAGCAGTCGAGCTCTGTGAATTTCAGGTAAAATTATTCTCCTATTTACTCGAAAATTGCATCCCATTGCTTGAAAATACTGCGAATTCATAGCGTTTAAGAGTTTCGTCGTTACTCCGAGCATTTTTCCGATAACCATTTTCTCCAAGAACAGGAAATTCAGTTGTTTCCTACATAATCCCAGTTTTGTATCTCTTCAGATTTGGATATACTGCCTTGACATGAATAAGCTCGCTCAGTTTTAGCGCTAAATTTACCATAATCCAGAAAATAATTATCGAAGGCTTTTTTTTAACCATTATTTGCGCACGAGTAATGAAAACAACGAGATTTTGGAACGATAACACCAATAATGTCTACTATTGAGTTTACACGAAAGTTTAGAATCCATCAAAACTTCACAACAACCTAACTGCGGCTTGATAAATAGTTTAAAAACAAGTATCGTATTTGAATTAAGAACTTTACGCGCAAAAAATAACTTTGGATCTCTGAAAATGAATGACACACTTTGAGCAGATAGATTGTGTTTCAGGGATAGCATGATTACGATTATCAGAAAATAGATAATATTTTTGAGTAAATGGCTAGCTTTGCACGTTTGAAGCGTTCATGGTTCTTTAAAAACCAATAAAAGTTTAGAGAAAAGGACTTCCTTCTTTTCCTGTATTATCTCAAAACAGAACTGACATCGCTGAAAGTTCTAACGCTAGCCAGTCGTCTTCAGCCCTGCTCTAAACCAACTGATCTCGATTTGACGGCCACTGTTGTTCTTTGCATTGGCGGCGAAACGCTCTGCCAACTGCTGGGAAAGGTTATGCGATTTTATTGATTGTCACTTAAATTTTCAACACCAGCTAAGTTTTTAGCCCCGAAGTTGAAGTGAGAGATGCCAAGGCAGGAAACGTTCCACGATCGCTCGTTTCTTGTTAGGGCTCCCATTTCTCGTGAAATTAAAATTAAAAAAATACACGCACTCTTATCATGCAAAAAAAATTTACCCACATATTTTATTCCTAAATCTATTAATAAGATTTTAATATTAAACTGACCACTTCATAAAAACGTTTATCAATTTTCAATGCCGTCTCGAAAAAATTCAAAGCATCAACTTGCGCTTTATGCACCTTAAAATTTCAAAACATGCTGCTGAGCCAGAATTACTCTTCAACTTTCATAAGTGATATGAAGTTGGGAGCGTGTTATTTTCATTTCTTTGTCCTCACCGGTTCATTTGGAAGAGCAATATTGCTGGAATTTACGAAGTTGAGACGATTCTGAGCGAAAACATGAATGTATTGTGCTATCAATATTGTGCCACGATATATGAAATTTGAATCGAAAAGAAAGTCCGATCAAAAACGTTAATCAGAGAAATTTTATTCCATTTTTCACTGATTGAATGTTGAAAATTGAGCACTCTGTTTTCACTGAGTTTTCACTTAATTGAAGTCGGTAACATCTGCCCTGCATGCCTCTAAGAAATTTATTTTAGATCGAAAAAAAAATTATTAACCAATATTCAGATATTGATTGGATAACTCTGGTTATTGATAAATGGAAGGCTGTATCCCAGCCTGCACTTTAACCGATTTGGAGATTGATGTAACAATCGAGCACTTCACATGATGATCCGCTGATTTGCATATAGTTGCAAACGTAATCGTTTTTGTCTAATTAAAGACATACAAAGACATACATGATCGTAGAAAATTGTGAAAATACACGAGCGACATCCTAACCTTTAGCTTGGAACTCCAAATCTTCTTCTTCACGGAAGCCCTCATTTCCATTGATTGTTGCATCCCCTAAGGTGTGATGCTGAAGTGGTAGCGATTACGGGGGGTGGTGGCTAAATTATCTGCTACGTACAATTACACCCGTTAATCATCTGTTTAAAAATACACACAACTTTCACTCAGAGGCTTCCAGTCGTTCGTTTATATCGAAACGTAAATTCCAACATCATTAACATCAAACTCCAACATCATAAACATCAAACTTCAACATCATAAACATCAAATTCCAACACCATTAACATCAAATTCTAACATCATTAACATCAAACTCAAACATCATAAACATCGAATTCCAACACCATTAACATCAAATCCTAACATCATTAACATTAGATTCCAACATCATTAACATCAAATTCGCACATCACAACGCTCAACACCCAGACGTTTTCCCTAATACACCAGAAGATGGACTCCCCATCACCACCACCGCCGGCAGCGTGCGGGCAGATGCGCAGCTTTAGGCACATGAGCACCTTGTACAGTGAAGGCATCGATGCTGAACATTCGTCTCTGTCAGCCAAGCCTGAACTCGGTTTACGGCGTCAAAACAAGGCAGGTGACTCCTCTTTACCCCCTCTCGCTCTTCTGCTCTCGCTCGTGCAATGATACTCTTGTGGGGCTCTCGTCACAACAACTTATTGATGAAATTGGAAATGAGATCGTATATAAGGAACAGAGACTCCCGTTATATATTATGGAATAGCAAAGGAGAAATCATAACTCAAAAATCTATCGACTGCTGAAGGTTCTACTACTTTTGCTAAACGAAATCTACAGCATGCAGTTGTTCCCAAACTGGATTTGAATGAGTTCAACTAAGCTTCTTATATCTGGTAAAAAGTAACGCAAGCTTAGTTCTGTAAGGTCATTCTTAGATTGTTCAGCACAGTTTCCATATTTGTTGTTGCACCTCCGCAAACCACGAAAAGCTTGCACTTAGAATCCGAATAACTACACATCGCAGCTCATACGTTACCTTATAGCAGCCGCACACTATGTGACGTCCTTTTTGTGAAATGCACAACCCTGCAATTTCTAGTGATAACCTTCAACAAAAAATATCGGAAGATGAAGTGTAAAATGCTGTGTTTTCAAGGCTTTAAGCTCGCAAAACCGTTAGGTTTGGCGAGTTCGGTTGTCACTTAATTTTGCAAAAAAACTGCCGTCAAAGAGTAAAAATGCAACCACAAAATCAGGTGTCAAATTTTGAAAGTTTTTCGATGTTGCAGTGGATTAGTTTGATCCACTTACACTGTCCTGTGTTGCAGAGTGATAACTTTGCGCCTCTGCTCATCATCAGTGAAGTTGAGCACTGAGCAGACATGATGCGCGTAAAAGATGTTTTGCTAATGCATGATCTGTGAAGACGAAGTGTGTATCTAAGATACATAGTATTGATACATCAGTATATCGGAATATTGAAATGTATCGGAATCACAGTTGTACAAAATCTTTGAAACAAAATACTGATATTTAAATCATTTTGAATTATTAGACATATTTTTCGTCGACGTGCTTTACGTACAGGGGGAGGGGGGAAGGGGGGGGTCCCCTTAATAACTCAGATTTTACGAATATCGATACCAACGAAAGCAATTTAATATCGCTTCTCAGTATGGGTGAATTACTCATTGGCAATCCTGCATATAAAAAAGTGACGGTTTTTATTATGATAAATGCGTAAAAAATTTTCTGCTGTTTTATTCTCAGAAATTTAAATTATTTCAAATCAATAACAGTTTGTAACAACTATAATGCGTATTAAACCTTAAAATACTTCCTTATTCTGCAATATATTTCTGAATGAATTTACAGTAGCAAATATTCGTGGCTACAAAATTTCGACTAGTTAAAATTTTACTTCTTTTCTAGAGTTTCCTTTCATTGTACGATATTAAGAATATTTTCAGAAGGAACACCAGCATTGTGTAAATATTTTCATTATCTTTTTACAAACCGTGAAAAAATCAGTTTGACTTTCAAGCATTTCTCTCTATTCAACCGGCATTAGGTGAGTAGAAAATGGATCGCCTTAGGTTAGGAAAGGATAAGACAGATTAGGGTAGTATAGGATATGTAGGATAGGTTGCAGTAGGTTACGTTAGGTTAGACACGATAGGTTAGGAAAGGATAGGACAGGTTAGGGTAGTATAGGATAGGTAGGATAGGTTGCAGTAGGTTACGTTAGGTTAGATACGATAGGTTAGGTAGGATAGGTTGGGTAGGAAAGTATAGGTGGGATATGTTGCAGTAGGTTAGGTTAGGTAGTATAGGTTAGAGTAGGTTAGGTTGGTATAGAATCGATTGGTAAGGATAAATTAGGAATGGTTAGGATTGAACAGGTATGGTTATTAAGTTTAAAAATAACTATACTCATTCACGGGTATAAAAAGTCATTTTTGATGCACGGGCGCGTCAGCACTCAGAATTCGTTAGAAATTTTTTCATCCAGAGCACCATATTTAAAAAATGGCCAACTCGTGATCTATTGGGTGTGATTACTCAACGAATTTTTAAAAATTGTTCTAAGTAACGAGCATAGTGGTAACAAATTGTATCTATAATTGGGTTTGGGAAGTTTTAAGCTCTTTGCCTCAAATTATTACAGAAAATTGAATGTTAAATTTACTCTATATCATAATCGGGAGCAAAACGGAGAGAGCGAAAGTAAGCAAGCTAGGAAGCATGCAAGCGCGCAAGCAAACAACCGAGCTACTCAAAAAGATTGGTAAAGTTTTAAAATCTATTGGTTTAAAGAACCTTAAAATTACTTAGGGTTGCGATTCCTTAGAACATTCTAGGAATTATTTCGCGTTAAACATTTTATTTTTGTCCGCCATGACCAAAAAGTCTAGAAACGAGCAGCCAAGATCTAGCTATTTTCTGAGCCGCACCAGCAAGAATTCGAAATCACAATTTTATGATTTCTCAGGAGAATATTTAGGTTCCCAACTATGACCTTTATTGAAAACTGAAGTATTCGTGGGAGGCCATTGTGAACTCGAATAAAAATATTACGCGAGTCAAAAATTGAAGTCTAATAGCGCAAATCTTCAAGGCCAGAATCCTTTGCTTGAGAATTCCAACTTCTATTAAAGTGCAATTTTATATCATCTAACGACAATTTTCAGATTTTCACTCTAATTTGACGTGTGTTAAAGGCTTCATAGTTGACAACCCGTACTCGATGTTGATCACTCAATTTCCAGACGTCGACTGTGTGAGCATCCTTGAGAAAATCATTAGGTCCAATTTACAAGAAAAGAAACACCGACGTCTGCAATTACTGCCCATTATTACCTCAGAAATATCGAGTCTTATGAGCAGCCAAATTATCCGTGCAAATCAAACCAAGAATTTCCGACTGAAGAATTCACGTTAACTTTTCTATAACAATCCTCGTTATTTTCGGGGGCGCATTGAACGACCTCAGGTCTGCTCCAAATGAGGGGAATGTTAATCTGCTCCGATGGACTCTTTGAAGACCCGAGGGGAATTTTGGCGTCTTTTATATTCTCGAGGCGGTACCTGGGCATGCCATTGTGGCGACTTTCCAGCTGAGTCAGCAACTCAGGTGCTGGGAGGTGGCTTTATCGTCAGCTGGGAGGTAAGCTTTATCACTAGCTAAGAAGCTTGGTCATATCACCAGCTGGGAGGTGAGCTTTATCACTAGCTGAGAAGCTTGGTCTTACCACCAGCTGGGAAGCTTGGTCCCACCACCAGCTGGGAAGCTTGGTCCCACCACCAGCTGGGAAGCTTGGTCCCACCACTAGCTGGGAAGCTTGGTCCCACCACCAGCTGGGAAGCTTGGTCCCACCACCAGCTGGGAAGCTAAGTCCCACCACCAGCTGAGAAGCTTGGTCCCACCACCAGCTGGGAAGCTTGGTCCCACCACCAGCCGGGAAGCTTGGTCCCACCACCAGCTGGGAAGCTTGGTCCCACCACCAGCTGGGAAGCTTGGTCCCACCACCAGCTGGGAAGCTTGGTCCCACCACCAGCTTGGAAGCTTGGTCCCACCACCTGCTGGGAAGCTTGGTCCCACCACCTGCTGGGAAACTTGGTCCCACCACAGCGACACCTGCACGCTTTATTACGCCCAAGAAATGCTATTATTGAGCTCTTAGTCCGAAAGAAAACGGCCTCAGCTCCTAACAAAGTTAGCGCCCGGCGAGCAAGGACCAAAATGAATAAAAGACGTTCGGAAGTGACGGCCGAATTGAGTTAATAAATTAATATTGCTTTCTGTGAGAAATCGGAATGCATTCAGACCGTTTTTTATACGAGTACAGAAAGGGGAGCAATTTAGACGTTCGTAAGAACGCAGTGAGTGAACGGAAAATTGTCGTGCAATTCTGCGGATGTGCGCTGCACTCTGAGATGTCCTTGAAGTTACAAAAATTAAATGAAAACCTGCTGAATTCTTCTTCGAACACAAATAGATTTTTTGTAATTTTATTCAGAGTAAATGAAAGGGAAAATCTGAGGACTGACAAATTGTGCAGTAAACGAAGGCATTTTGACGAGGAAGGTAGAGATGTGCGTCGGAAGTTTAGGAATCAAATTTCTCTGTATCCGATGAAGTTTTTATTTAAAATAACGCGTAAAAATATTCAAATAAAAAACATTACAACTGCGATTTGAATTATAGTGATTACCAGAACTATTTTGAAAGAACAATCCTGACCCTAATGGTAAATCAAGCTAGTTAATCTGTTCACCACAGACATAAGTATTTCGAATTCAAACCAGCAAATAAGAGCAATTCTGGACAGCTGAAGCTCTCTGAGGATGAAGAATATTAGCACAACTCTTAGGCAAGGTGGAATTTTGGGCGAACTTAAGTACAGGGATCTCTCAGGTGAGCTCGATCTGTGGGAGGAAATTGGAATAATGGGAGGGTTTTTCGTAGAGCTTAACGCATTACTGTGACTCTGGTCATGTGTGCGGACCTATCAGCAAAATACAGAATGAACTATGAAAGATAAATATATCATAATTGAGCTACGGTGAATTCAGCAAGATGATTCTGAAGAAGTGACGCGGGTTCGTGCATGTGATGAGTTGATAATGTTTTCGAGACATGAATGTGTATTCATGGCAGCAAATGTTGACTGTGAAGTTTCAACAGCAACTGACCGTGAATCTAAAAGTACAAATTCATTTTCACCCTCACAGAAATTACATCAATTCAGGAATGACCAAGCGAATGAAATTTTTATTTAGTTTCGAAACTTTGTGAAAACTTTGTTGAAATTTGGGGAAAAATTGCTCGCTTTGGTTTGTGACGAAACAGTGAGGAAGGCAATGTCCAGCTGCGACCAAAAATAGCATTTTCTTGTTCGGTTGTTAGGTGGTGAGCTTAGGAAATGGTTCAGTAAGGCGGAAATACAACTTTACGAGCTTTGAAGAGGATCACGAGCGCTAGAAGTAAATAATCACACAATGAAAGAGGGATTTAGTCAACGAGTTAACTGCGACGGGTTGAAATAAATTTGAAGTTCGAGTCCAATTAAACTATCTTCAATGTTAATTCAAATGAAGGCAAAATTACTTTTAAAAAGTCATCATCTGGTTTTAGTTACGTATAAATAAAAATGCAGTTCGTCACCATCGGTGGGACACCCACATTACGGCACAATCTCCGGTGACTAACGGCTGGTCACCAGCCAGTTTGTGTTAAACAATTGAAGTTGCGTTGCGTTTTGTGTTGTGAGTTGGAGCTGGTAGTGAAACATGAACAACTGGAGAATTTGGTTACTCTGCTGCTCTTCGGATTAGATTTCACGATACATAAAAGAGCCAAATTTACCGTGAATCTTGAACACTTATATTAGATCTAATGAGAGCATCTCTTCGGAGGAGGCATAGCTTCTCAAGCAATGAAGTTGGATTTTCGAAACAGTGGCTTATGCCTCTGATGTTCTTGAGAGCATAAACAACTTAAAATACAATTAAATAAATCGAAATCGTTCTCATTGAAAATGCAAAAGCGCATAGCGGATTTAAGTTCTCCGACCATTTCCTGTTCGATTAGCTATTCCTTTTCACTAAGTATTTTCCCAACCTTCAAAAATTGCCCCAGTAACTCTTTTCAAAAATTGATATAAAACCAATATTAACAATCGTAAACCAGTTTCAGCGCTGCAATATTAAGTAAAATATACGAAAAATGGTTTACAAGTTGGTACACTCAAACTTCGTGCAAAAAAATTTTTTTTCATAAACTTTGTGACTTCCGAAGAATCAATAACGTAAACTATTCTACACCATCTGCAATATCTACATATACTCGAAAATCGACGAAGAGAATTTTGTTTTCTTTGCGATTTTTGCGAGGCATCAGATCTTGTTGATGGTAATGGATTATTTACGAAGTTCCATTGAAATGGCTTTAGAGGAATTATTTGATGGTGATTTGAATCGCACCTGAAGCATCGTAAGCAGTTGGATGTAAATGGACGTTTCCACTCGATTTTTCGGGGTACTAACACGCTAACTGAGGCAGCTTAAACTGAAGTTCAATACTCAACCGAAATTAGAGTTAATATTAGAGATCAATTTTAAAAATAACGAACATCAAAAAGTTCATGCCTTCATTTAGTTTTCTTTCAGAATATTTGAAAATTGAGGTTGTGACATGCTGGTCGGTCAGCAGCATTATGAAAATCCCCTCAGTGACCACCGGTGGGTTCCCTCGCAGGAAACGAGCAAACCCTGGAGTCCTAAACGAACGGGTGGGTGACCTCTTCTGTTTTCGATGTTTATCAATGATATTGTTAAATGCATTTATTCTTCAAATCATTACTTCTTGGTAAAAATAGCATTCTCTCATCAATTGTTCCTGAAGAAAACTAGACTACAACAGCAAACAGTGAATGACAAGCTGAAAAAGCTCCCCATGTGTCTCAAAGCAAATGGAATAGATTGCAATGTCGATAAAATTAAATATATCTTATCTCCTAACGCGTGAGGCACCTCTTCCATTCATAAAAATTAGAGATGGCTAGATTAAAGCAACTAATTCTTTCAAATTTCAAGGAGTCATCATTCATAATAGTCTAACTTTGAAAGAGCATATCTCGTGTATTGGTATTGAAATATCTGATTCAATGGGAATTCTCATTGGAGTGAAAAATGTATTACCAGGAGAAGCTCTAAAATTACTGTTTCAGACATTCGTCTGTTCATTTTTACAATGTTGAATAGAGACATGGCTTGAGGCTGACGAAACTAAAATAAAAGTACTTTTTATCCCATGAAATAGAGCCATTAGATCAATAGGCCACGTGGAATGCAACGCCCATACAAATGATTCATTCAAATATCTTAAAATACCTAGGGAATCAGATCGCTATCAGAATCCTTTTGTGTAATTTAATGTATAAAACTTAGAATGATGAGAGCAATAAACGCCTTAAATGATTATAATTATCTCAAACTGACCATCCCGATAATTTCAACTACAAACCGAAAGATATTCGTATTCACTTCTATGGGAACACTTGATCTTAATATAGTTTTCAATTTATTGGAATTTTAGCTTGGAACTCGGTGCCTTCCAACATCCGTGTGCACAACGGTTACGAAGCATTCAAAATGTTTTGGATGCCATTCCGTGTCTTGGGATTGAAGAATCAAGCTGTTAAATCAGCTGTCTCAGTTCCATTTAACGGTTCAAAATGAAAAGCATATTGTCCTAAAATGATGAATTAAATCTCTGTATTTTTTTGTTCTCTCAAGTTTAACAACTGTTTGATCAGACCAGTGTACGTTTAACACTTTGTCCACGTATTAGGACGTATGTGTACCACTTGGTAAATATCTTATTTACGTATCGTTATAAATGAAGACATTTTTGAAAAATTTATTCCCTTTTCATTCACAGATTTAAACGAACGAAGCAAAATATTATCGTACTTTCACATTTTTCTCCCATCTTAGAAAAAATAGAGATGTATTCGAGCAGTTAAATCGGTTTATCAACTTTGCTACTGACAACCTAACTTAACCAAACCAACCGTATAAACGTAATAAATGGCTTTAGATGATATAAAATTGTAACCATTGAATTGGGCTTTCATAGAATGCCCCAGAAACTAGTGACCTTAGTTAATCCCACAAGTTATATCTCAACCTACCCATTGTGTGGTATAGTTTTTAGTTATGATCCTACGGATGAAGTGCTTGTGGGGAATAACTTACTTCTTTTTTACAATTTTTTATTGGTATAAGATGATGAGCAATCCTATCAATCCATTTTACTCTAAAAGCTGTAGAAAAGACCTCGGTTTCTCTGAAAATTCTATTTTTTTCTATGAAAATGATTCCAAATAATCATCACAAGCACTGCACAGGATAAAAGTGTTTCTTAACGCCACATCACTTTCCCGTATAACTTAGCCACTAAATTCTACGATTCTTGTTTTTCATCTGCCAAGCTAGGCAATTAAGTGTCAGAAGTTGTAAATCCAAGGTGCTTCAAAAAAATGCTTTTACGTTTTGAACAGCCATAGAAAATTTTTTTTCCAGACCACAGGGTTAGATTCATGCATTTATTACAGTAAAATTGGAGTTGAAATGTGAGTATACTTTTTAGTGAAACAAAATGTTCTACATCTTATAACAAATGTTCACGCAGGTGGCATTCGGCTTCGATGCATTTCTAGATTCGAGTTCCAACTGATTCCACACTTGGATGAAGTTGTCCAATAATATTTCTGCGCACATCACTCGGCCAATACTCACAACAACTTCCTAACTTTAAGTGCTACTCAATAACTCTTTCCACTCCTCAAGGCTCTATCGTACGGCGGGCAATTCTGCCTATTAGTGAGGAATCATTGCATTAATTTTAACAACAAATTTAAACTATGTTTGCCGGTAAAAAAAGTATGCACATTTTTTTTGAGCAGTCAGAAGCTCCACTGAACGGAAGAATGGAATTAATTACAATTAATTACACTCAATGGAATTAATTTTAACGCGTTCCCAAAAATTGTATCGATGTGGAAGGCCACCAGCTTGAGCTATATCTCAAATTTTTGGAACACATAGTTTAACGAAAATATAATGTTATTGTGTCAAATTGGACATCATCCTTATTTTTCTCCAACATCTGACCTTGTGAGCCAAAAATTAAATTTCATTTGACAGTTCAAAGTGTGTTTATTTCTTGAGCACATTGTATCGTTGATTGTTCGTTCAATTATTTGGGTTAAGTTAGATAAATAGTTAACTTTGACGATAATTTACACAGTAATTTTCTAACAAAAAACTAAGAAAATTAAATTTCAAATTATCAAAGTTGATCGTCCCAATCAGCATTAAAGAGAATCATTCATTCAACCTAACATAACTATGTTGACAGCAATTATGTATAAAAACTCAAGACAATGAAGTGCAGGCATAACAAACATGGGCCCGTTCCTCTCTGAGAGCACGAAGAATTAATGTAATAAAATTATTTGTTTCTAGTAACCGTAATCATTCAAAATGTATTATAACTTTAGGTCTTTAGATTAATCAGCGACAAAAAAGGATGAATAAACCTTAGAACCAATTAGTGCTATATCGATGTCATATTCAATTATGGCCTAGCAAAAGCATGTAGCTCCGTTTTAAACATTCGAGCAGCCGGAGCTTTCTGGGGCAATTAAGAATCAATTAGCAATGTGCAGTAATTCGAAGCTCTCTGCCAGTTGTTTAAAGACGCGTAATTAGAGTAAATTAGCGATGTTGTAGGTGGCGTCTGGAGTTCAGGTCGCAGTTTGAATCTAATGAGAAATTAGCGCGAAGATTCTTCTGTGAGCACCAGGCAATTAGAGCAGCTTGCACTGGTACTATTAAAGAAGCAGAGAGGGCGCTAAAATTAGGCGCTAGCGTTGCTCCTAATTACACACACTGCATCAGCGGCAGCTGTGCTGGTGAGACGCTATTCGTGAGCGGCTTGAATTAGACTTTGTCCTGATATCAGGCCATAAAGAGGTTGGAGTTGCTTTTTTACGCTTTCCTACACAAAGTTCGGTGAAAAGCAGAGGCTGAGGTTCCCGGGGAATAGGTAAATTTCTCTGGCTAGGTAAATTTCTCTGGCTAGGTAAATTTTTCTGGCTCACCTCTGCGAGCAAGCGAATAGTGACTCGCATTTATCAAGATTTTGGAATAAGGAAATTTTCGTGCTCAGCAACACAATCGCAGTTCACCAGAAGCGCTGTACGGCACCAGCTTCCTTTGCTCAACACAACCCCCTGTGTGTAACGCAGCGCTTGTGACACTTTTCAAATTTAGTCACCAAAACCTGTACAGCTCAACGTATTTGTTCCTGAGAACTTCTCAGCCTCTACAACACAAAATGTACTCCGACTGTCTTAGCTCTACGCAACCTCAACAGCCCAACATACGTTCTTAGAAAAACTCGTGCACTACCTCCAAGGCATAAATGTAATCCTTAATACTATATTCTCAAAATGGCAAAATGAGATTGTGGTCATCGCAGCAAAATCTCCTCAGCACTACACACGCCACCACTGAACAGCTCGCGAGGTCTTAAATTAGTATGCAGCTCTGGGAATGCAAGGAAAGCGTGTTGTCGGCATCCACTCACGGCGCAACAAGTCGGAAATCTGTGAATGTCTTCAGAAACTGCATCTTCAGGAAAGTAAAATTATCACTTCAATTTTGAAGTTTGCATACAGGTTGACGTAGCTGCTGGTGGGATATTAGCGCCCTGTCAAAGAATTGTTTTGTGCATAAAATGATATCATTACGTTATTTGTCAAAAGCTGATTTTAGTTCAAGCTTAACATTTAATTGTAACAGCTGGCTTTAAAAGTAGTATCATGTTATATTGTCTACACGCGACGGAGCCACATCAGGCAGGCCAAGGCAGAATTCTGACAAATTGACATCGCCTGAGTGCTGCAGCAGAACTCGCCTTTTGTTATTTGTGTGGAATTTTTTGCGGGGCGGCGAAGAGTGAAGTATTCTGTTAACATTGATTGAGAACGATATCATCTGAGCACAGACTGTGTGAGGCAATCAATCTCTGGATTCTATGGAAGAATGAGAGCCTGGAAGCAGCTGGGAATGAAACCATGTGATGTTTGAGCATGATACAAATAATCACTTGAGTATTAAGTTGAATGTAAGTTTATTCATTTCTCAATCTTTCTATCATTGGGGTACTTCAACCCAAAATACTTCATTAACCGATAATGAATGTGTTACATGGCAATGGATCGATTGAAAATTTCTATCGATCATGTTTCGGAGTAGAGTAAACTTTTTCCCGAAGCTCTTTAGGCGTTTCAGTACTGTGATGCATGCATGTCTTACAAACAGAGCATCTCAACTTTTTTTGAGTCTTGTGAAAGACTCAATACGTTGAATGCCATTCAAAGTAAGTTGGCTATAAAGAACCCTAATTTCATTTGCAACGAAAGCAATGGAAAGTCTCAGGTAATTCACATTAGATGTCGAACCCTGTAGCCTGGAATCGCACATTCAATTCTATAGGATCGAGCATTTCCTATACGCTTTAGAAATCAAGAAGATTTTGTAAGACTTTCAATTCATATATGTATTTTATCATGAGAATTAACACGTTCGCTACGTATTGATACACATGAGCACCACTTGGTAGCTTGTTCATTTACGCACCAGTAACAATAGAGTCAATAGTCTTGTGATAAGTTCTATAATTTAGATGTGGCTTATCAACAGTTGAAATGCTCATCCGAAAATAGCTTGCGGTAATTCCAAATCTTGACACATTTCAATATCGTCTTAAGGAAAGCTGGACTTTGAAATGACTCAAACAGGTTAAAAAGATATAGTTCTCACAACTGTTTGCTATGAGAATAATTTGAAAATATTTATATGACAGTTTGCAATATTTTCTATTCAACCACGGCCGGTGAAAGATGACATTTACTTTTACTGACTTCAAAGACCTGATTAAATATAGAGCATGCATTCTACCAGTTTCGTTTCAATTTTCTTTAAGCTTGTGAAACTGTGAAATGAGCATGAAAACTCAAGAAGAAGTGAAGGCGGGGGAATGAGTTTTTCATTCTGCAAGTCACATCACGTTAACGACAGAAGCCGCCGCTTGTATTCACGAAAATATTGCCCAATTCGCAGGATATTTGAGTGGAAGAGAATTTCTCGCTCGAGCACGAGTAAAAGTCATGGTTGATAGCGCATCACGCATGAAAATGCTCCTCCGTGAATCGTGGTGCTCGGCTCGTCAGACTTGATTCAGATTTAGGTGTCGTAAGGCAGGAGGCCTGAAGGCTGCTTTAAGGGAAACGCATCGCTGCAGCACACAAGTCCTGTCATGCTGGAACACCTCGGCAGCACAGTGTCATTGAAGAGCTGGGCTATTTTTAGACTGCGCCCTCACCTCCTCCGGGGATGTGAGGGGGAGCGAACAGCCCCCTCGCATCCCTCTAAGTTCTACCCTCGACTCCAAGATAGAAAGTCTTCGTCTCCCCACGCACTCCCCTCCAAGCTCTCTCCGGCGCTCTTTATTTCTCTCTAAAACTCTCGTTATTGAAACGCTCGTTATTTCTTTTCAATGCACCTAATTTCTGAAAATATATCCAACGCTCTTCAGTTTTCTTCCCAACGCTCTTTATTTTTTACCCTACTTCATCTATAATCGCTTATTTTACCGTCGCTATATTTCTGTATCTCCTAGGATGCTTCCATCTACTTTTACTCATCACCCAGCAGATAATTTATAGCTTAGATACTTTCTTTGTCGGCATCTTTTACATATTGTGACTCTAGCTCGAATTTCTCAACCTCTCTTAGTTTCAAATCTTTCTTCTGATGGCTCTTCTCTTTTCAAATATCCGTAAGGATCTTTCAAATATCCGTAAGGCATGTCAGGTATACAGTATTGACAAATTAGTTGGAGCCTCCTGTAGTCTTAATTTAGTTCAAAAGACACGAACATATAAAAGTTCATCATAATAAAATCCTTTGTTTCGAATTTCTGATCCTCTTATGCTGAGGTGTAAGTCTGAAATTCATTTTACAACACTCAAGTATCACACAAACACTAGAATTAGATAAAACGATAAAATGGAATAGTAAAAGAAAACAAATTAAAGAATATTAGCGTTGTAATATTTAGCGGAGTTCAACTCCACCTATTGTTGACGAGCGATTTAGTTTCATAAATCCCCGAGTGTAGTACAATTGAAAGTACAGTACTATACAAGAAATAACCGGCAATAGCTCTCTTTTCTCCTCATCTAAAATTACTTGGACAATTCCGTAATAAGGTAGGGGAGTTGGGAATTGGATAAACAACTCCCAATGATACTGAAAAGCCTGATTTAGGAGTCCATTAAATCAGAGCGACATTAAAGATCTACCCCGGCTTTGTGCTCTCGAGTTCAATTAATATGTGCTCAAACTTTTTCTTATATTCTCCCTCATGTTGACTGGTTTTCTTTTTGTTTTCAATGTTATTCCCAGAGTTAAAATTTTCTTCAACTTTTTGTCCTTCATATTTTCCGATGAGATATTAATTTAAAAGCAAAATTTTTGTCGTCAACCTCGTACTTTTGATCTGTATTTCTCTAATGTCCTAGCTGCTCAAGAAGCGAATATACAATTGTTTTATTTAAATTCGTTAACAAATTTACATTCCTGCGTCTTGTACTCAATAAGATGCTTACACAACAGAAAATAAAATGAGACCTAAACTTCTCATAAAAAAAACATAAAAAAATCAGTTAACAACAAAAATCTGTGCGAAAAAGTCAGGACGATTATAATTACCTATCTAACCACAACTATTTCCCCCAATTTTTCACCGAATTCCAACCGAAAAGTTCCCTGGGCTCTCGATCTGTCTTACTTCATGACATCCAGCTGACCTGCCAGCCTTGTGATGCTCCAGAAGCCTGCCGGACGCCGAGACGCAAGTTCAGTGCTCACTGAGATCCATTATCATAACGCAGAACTGCGCGTCGGAGGTCAATGAACGTCGGCAGAAACTAAATCAACAGTAGCGTAAAATTCTTGCATTTATTTCCTCACATGTATGCGGGTTGATTTAGTTGACGATCGCTTAGAGGCGTTCCGCTGTAACAGAGTTGCGGAATGAAAACTCCTGACAAGCTGTTTTGTTTGAGATACTGAATTTCATTTATGGCTCATATTAGACGAGAGTGATGGCAAAAAAAATCATCAAAACGGAGCGTTTCTGAGAACTCTTTGATATCTGAGCATACTGATTACCTTTGCGAGTATATCTTCAAATACTTACTATGGTTAAAAATGTAAGTCAGTCTTATGTAAACGAACTACTGTAGGACCACTGAGTGAGAAAACTCATAATTTTTGAGCGGATGTTTTTTAATAAATCATTAAATTCACAGAAAAGTGTGCGCTTACAATCCACTCCTATTCCAACAATGCTTTGAAGACTTATTCGTTATTAAGATTCTGTGGGTTAGTGAAAACTCGTTCACTGTTTTTAATAGGGACAAAATTTTTTGTTCTGGATGGAGACTGCATCTCGTTAGCTGGTTGAACGAGTAATCGCAGAAATAACTGCATAAAAGATAAAAAACCGCAGTAAAAATTAACAACTGCAGTAAAGAAAGTTAACTGCAGTTAATAAAATAACCATAGTAAAGTAACCACAGTAAAGATAAATATCAGCAATAATAATATATAAGCTCAGTAAAGTTTTACACATATATAAGTGATACCAGTAGTCCGTTTGCTGGACATGTAGATGTTATAAAGGTTACGTTAGTTTGCGTCCGCTGTCAAGATTGGCTATAATGAGACGTATTTGTGAAAACATTGTAAAGTCCAATAAAGTTGATACAGAATATTGCCAGTGATGGGCCTTAGATACATTCAATGTATTTCAAAATTCTTCATCGTTTAAGTGAACTTGAGTTCTAAAGACATTTAAATGCTCAAACTTTATTTTCAACTCATATTTCAGAAATTTGATTCGACCTCTGCAGGGATATTTGATTTTATTCGAGGGACACAATGAAGAAAGAAGAGAAAGATGTCTGGAAAGATCATTTCATAACTATTTTCTACAATTCATTCGAAAAAGAAAACTGATGCGGAGGCAATTTCATAACAATGCATCTATGCTGTGTTACTTATTCTTCATTTGCAGCCGACGCAAGGAGAGGTCTTAAAAATGCTCCTAAGCCCATGATGTTTAGAAAAATTATGACACTAACTTTGAAAGGATATATAAAAATATTTAAAAAAACATTTGTCAGTAAAAGGTAAGGACCCTAACAGAAATATTTTCGAGATACCGAATTTCAAAGTTGTGTAAGGCATTCCCAGCTAAGTTGAAAATGGAGTCTCTATGTAGAGTCGCAGGTGATGGAAATGCATTTCATTACACGAACTTGAATTGTAATTAAAATGAACACTCAAAAAGTGCTCTAGCCACGGCACTGGCGGCCTGATACAACAACTGAAGGGATTTTCAGATGTTATTATGCACTCGGGGATCATTTGTAATTTATCCGGCTGGGTCAACTTCACTTTAAACAAAATCTTTTTCTTCCAATTCAGAATTAGTCAAGCTATTCATATTGACGGAGTAATTTTACAACGTGCACTGATTGCAGACGAGCATTGAAGTGAACGAATGTTGCCCTAATTTACGGATCTAAGATGACGTAGAAAGTACAAACAATTAAAACCTACACCCTCTACAATTCGATTTCTCGGAAATGATGACTATTTGATTTTCTACAAGCTCATTGAAAAGTACATGTTCTTCTTTTATTTTTTATATCTGCTGTTAAAGTTTGTGCCTCAAGTTTTCGAACATGATTTGCGTAGATGCATGTAGATACAACAGAGAGGAATTCCCTTAAATGCTCCGGTATGCTGAAAGTCGTAGAAATGAAGAACAACGAAATCTTTAATCTTTCTTACCGTATACATCTAAACAAATTATTATACCTGCAATGAAAATAACACTTGCAAACTTTGTGAACTTGAAACAAAGAGCACTTTCCAATAGAATACATTACGAAATATTAACTAATCAACACCTGTGTTGTCACGAGGACTGTCAACACCTACCTACTTTTTTCTCATTTGAGCTAGAGCTATGGTACCAATGCGTAAAAAATAAATAAAAAAATCGAAAGTTAAAGGCGTTTACTCGGGAAAATTTTTTCATTTTTGCCATAGGAAAAAAAGAAAACGGTAAACAATGGGACAATGCATAGGCCTAGAGATTTTGACCTCGACCAAAACAGAGTTCGTCATTGGATTTAGCATATTATGTTCCATAGAAGTACGTTGGGATGTTTCAAAGCTCAAGTTAGCATAGATTTGATATTTTTTGACAAATTTTTACCACAAACTGGAAATTTTTCTCAGTGTAAGTTGAAGTTTAATTAAGATAAACAATCATGAAAAAAAGCGCGCTCTGGAGGAAAATTAATTGTGAGTTTAATAATATTTGTTTCTTTTTCACGTTCAAAACTGTTTAAGTAGTAATGTTTCGGACGTTTGAAAAGGGAGGTGTGCATTTGAGTGATTTAAGGACTATTAACACGTAGACGGAAATACGCGTACGTATCCCCGTACAGTTTTGAGCTGCCTCTGCGACGGGTGATCAATTATGACTTCTATGTTTTTTTATCGATATCTTGATTCGTGGCAGGAACTCTAACCATGAGTTGGGTCACATTGACCAGAGAAGACACCTACAAAAAATGTGGAAAAATAGTTCATCAGAATGCAGCAGGACGTACGATGTGGACGGACCATCATCACCCTCCCGGTGCAGTCTTGGTCACTTCTGTCTCTTGCTGCAGATCAGAAGCATCCAAGTCTGCGTTTCTCTTTGGTGTGTGAAGACCCAGCTCCAGTATCACAAACAGAGAACCTTCATCAAGTCCAAACTTATAGATCATGACAACGTCTGCAAGCAGCGGTAAGCTGAACTCTCGAGCTGTAAGTTTTTCGCCTTGGAACACTCGAGCCGTAATTTCGAATGCAGGCTCTGTCTACGGATTCTCTGTCCATTTCTTCAAGCACCGTCGCCATCCGGCAGCACCTACCAGCTCCTCACACCAATTTTTTTTTTGCCTTGACGTTTTGCTCTGCATGCTTAGAATTTTGGGTACGAGATTAGGAACCATTTTGCATCGATATTTGAAATAATCTGCCAGTTGAAAATTAGATATTTTTGAGACTGAAGACTCCTGTGAGTTTATTTCTATTTAGTATTAACGTTGAAGGACCAAGGGAAAATAACTCCTCATCATGAGCTGAAGACGTCAAATTCGGTTTTTAGCAATGGAAAAACTAAAAATTTTTTACACCCGATTCCATAGTATTTCACAAACATTCATCATAAAGGAAAGGTGGAAGAATTGAGTTAGGGCTCTACCTCCACTACTCCACCTGGCCAAACAAACTCAAACAAGCAACGCCAACTGCTTCCAACGTGTAGCCGATTTTCGTTCATTTCAAACTCGTTTAACACCGGAATGGAAGTAGCAAAACCAGTTTGCTTGAATTATTTCATAGGATTTAGATACGTAGCATTTCAAAACCTAATATTGTGGTCATATACTTTATTGAAATTGACTATTAGAATGGATTTGAAGATTCATTTTCAAGTGGCACAGATGCCTTAAAATGCTACCCAAATGTATAAATAACTCGCAATGGTGTTTTAAATTCCTTAAAATTAATAACAAAACACTGTGAGGGTGCGGCCGGTCAAGCTGGTGACTATTCAAACATTTAAGTTGACTAAGGAAGTATGGATAAACTTTCTTTCTACGTGAGGACGCCGGCAATGAAAATTATAAAAGTGAATGGTGTTCTCAACCTGCGTCTAAAGTGGGCTGAAGAAAAGTAGGTACATTTTTTAATTTCTGTAGATTGTACCAGTACGAGCTCGAATTGCAATTTGAAAAATTCGAACCTTGGGTAAATAGCCTTTTATCCCGTTTTGCTGCTTGCTGCAGAAACTCCTTCACGACTGCTTTCATGCGAAGTATGTCGAAACCTTCTTTTAAATTTTGGCAGACAATAATGCTATGTTTTTCATATTTTTGTGTCGTCAACGTCAGTATGTACTGTACTGTTACGTCAGCTTCAATACGTACTTTTATCAATTCACACCGATTAAATGAGCTATTTTTAACGTGGCTTGGAAGCAAGCAGATTTAATTTCACGCGTTTGCAAGCGTGACGCTTAGCAGTTACACACTTCTCTTCAACTAAATACGTCTTTTAAACCATTGCAAACCGATTCTGAGTTTGAGGCTAAGCTTTGTCCACAAGCACTCCAAAACTAGTCAACGCTTGTGGAGTTTCTCTGATTGAAAAGTGTCAATTTATTGCATGAATTACTGGTTGTGCAATCATTCTTTACCTTCAAGGTTTGGATGAGACAAGCTAGCTGAGTGGAGCGTGAGAAATTTGATCCAAGCAAGTTTTCCTAACATAATTTATCTCACTTATACGTCATGAGCATCAATCGGCTACATGTCAACAGGTAAAAAGAATCTCGTGTCTTATTAAGGTACCGGACACTAGAAGGAATGAAAAACTTTATATTTTATTTCCGCTAATGTGACTTCACATCAATTTGAGTAATTAATTGTTTTCGCGATGAAACCTTTTATTTTCATCTCATAACAAGTTATTACCTCGTGCTAATAAAAGACTCATTTGTTCAGCCTGCTGATAAGTGGCCTTTTTGAAGTTCCTCTTCGGAAGTAGTTCCGATCTTCCCTCATTACCGGACCTAATAAGGAACGAGTTCCAAAAATTTTACGGGCGGATTTGCGAGCAAAATGCGGTGGTGGTAATATGTGAACTTGAGTTTTCCGTAATCCGTAGGATGTGTCGGTGCTGAATGGAAGGATTTGTTTCTCAATTCCATAGTTTCTTTATTTGACGTTCAATTTTTATCATCTTTTTAGGGAAATTTGTTTTAACACTCAAGATTCTTTATCTCATGGGACCAAATCTTTCACCGCAAATGATTTCACATTATGAAGGAAATTTGCTTTACCATTCAAGATCTGCTTCTAGCACACTGAACTTTTTGCCTCTAATACTTGCTTTTAATATAAGAAGTTTCTTTTACTAGTCAAGTTCATTACTTGTGATTTTCTAAAGCATTTCATTTTATTAAAGGAAACCATTGTCAACGATTTTTCACTTATCGACCCTAATTTATTTGCATCAAATGAACACATTTCGCTCATTAGGAAGAACAACGTAATTACTCAAAATTTTGGAAAATTTACTTATCCATATTGTTAAATTCGCCATTTCATTCTACGTATTTTGGTAAAAACGTCAGAGCTGTACCTTCAAAATTGACATAGAGGAAGGGTTCCATTTTTCAATCAAAACTAACTTCGTAAAGAGGTTTGCAAAGTTGGAATCACTACAGAAAAAACAAAAAATCGACTTGTGACGTTGTTCTTCCCGATGAGCGATTTATTGGAAGATGTTTGTTTTAACATACACGCTCATACAATATTAATGCTGTTTTTTACATCGGTGATCAGTTTTTTAAAATGGTTACTTCAAGACGCAAGCTTCTTTACTTATGAAAATGTCTTTTCAAAGCATCACGTTGGTTATGCGAATTTTTTATCATTGGAGCTGTTTTAAGTTGCAGCTCATTTTCACGGAATCTTTCAATTTCTGAAAATACTATTAGATTAAGAGTTTTTTCTTCAATCGTACCACTCTGCTCATGGAAACTCATTTATTTCTTCTGAATCACCTCATCCATTAAAACAAGAAAGTTTTTCAATCCAGGCATCATTGACACCAAATTTTTTAACTTAGCAATAATCTCAGATAGAGGTAGTTTATTTTCCTCGAGAACTGTTTTGCTTACTGATCTAACAGCATTGTACGTTGTAAGAAAATCATGCAACGGAACCTTAGACTTGAAATCTGCATTCACTTACTTCTATTTAGCTTCATGTAGACTATAGCTGCACTATAAAGAGTGAACGCAATTCCAAACTGTCTTTAAATAAAGTTTTAATTTTTAGAAAAGTTACGGTTAAATTTATGAATATATATAAGTGGTTTGCTTTCTGCATATTCGAATTATAAATAAAAGTGCCAAGATACACGTCTTAAATCTCATTATTTATTTAGGAAAGTCATTGAATAAAATATTTCTGAACGTTTCGACCTCCAGGGTCATTATCAAGCTGAAAACAAGTAGAAAAAACTAGTCAAAACTCAAATTTACACCAATCACGAAAGAAGAAAGCAAAAACAAACAAACAAAAAACGAACGGAACTAAATTAAAATGTTCAGTATTAAAATTACGTTAGTAGTAGAGGAAAGGCGGATTGCATATCATTTAAAACAAGTTTTTCTTTCAAAATGTGGAGAGATTCTAAAATGCGGAGGTTCAGAACTAATCAGTTACTTTCCACACCTTCCCATTCATCAGTCCGCTCTCATGCAGAGGAGTGCGACATTCCTGTTAGATTAGGTGATTTTAGAGTAATTTCCACTGCATCAAACCAAATAGACCTCCGCATTTTAGAATCTCTCCACATTTTGAAAGAAAAACCTGTTTTAAATGATATGCAATCTGCCTTTCCTCTACTACTGACGTAATTTTAATACTGAACATTTTAATTTAGTTCCGTTCGTTTTTTGTTTGTTTGTTTTTGCTTTCTTCTTTCGTGATTGGTGTAAATTTGAGTTTTGACTAGTTTTTTCTACTTTTTTTCAGGTTGATAATGACCCTGGAGGTCGAAACGTTCAGAAATATTTTATTCAATGACTTTCCTAAACAAATAATGAGATTTAAGACGTGTATCTTGGCACTTTTATTTATAATTTAAATTTATGAATTTTTATTAATACAATATTCGCTCAAGTTCAAATTGGATAATAAGGTTTATATGAATACGACCAAGTTGTGATGTGTTCAGGTTATTCAAGGTGTTGAACAATGTTGCTTTGGTGAACCACCCGATGCATACGGGATATTTATTCCGATATCACTTAGAAAAGAATGCTTGAAATTTTTTTGCTGAAAATCTACCTAAGTCAAGATAAAAAAAAATTTCTTTAGAACCGTTTTCTTGTACGCTCATTTTATGGTTCTTTAATATTTATTTATCAACTACGCATTCAAGATTTGCTCTTTTTAAGATTAAAATGTTGGTTTACTTATACCAACTCTAAGAATGAGAATAATGAGCATGAGCAGCGATGAAGGGCACAAAATTATGATATTCCACGCACAATTGAAACAAACCCCAATTGTGTACTTTTACCGTAACATGTTTCCTTACGATCAGGTTGGACGACCATGGCGAACTGACAGCGTAAGGGCGATGGCGGCACTGCTGCTGCTGTTGCTGGCGTGCCTAGCCCTGGTGAGCGGATCGGCAGGTCAGCAGCAGGACCACCAGGATCTCCTGATGAACGACGTGCTTGCGTTCCCCGTCACGAAGCGGGATCTGGAGTTCAATCAGTACGTCCCAGCGTACCGACTCCGAGGCGAGCCGTCGTGCGATGAGCTCAGGGCAATGTGGCGGCTGAGCAAGCGGGAGGCCCGCAGGGCCACGTCAACCAATCAGCTTCCTCGTGCGATTCCATACCGGTACGGCAGGCTTAGGGCATTTGCGGCTCCTGCGGCTTTTGGATTGCGGGCGCACAGTTTCGGAGCAATGAAGTTCGATGACAGGCATCACCATGGATACAGACTGCCCCAGACAGGAGCGTTCAACAAGTTGAGGTCTTTGATTGGAGGCCGAAGGCTTGGAGCGTTCAACGACCTTAGAGACGCCGTGGGTAAGGAGAGAACTTCGGCTCCTGAAGATACTCCTCGAGGTCAGTACGACAACTTAAGAAGCAGGCTCTTAAAAGAGTACGAGGAAGAGCAACAAACGCAGACGCCTGTGGCTCTCAGTTTGAGGACGAGAGACAACGGAGCTCGAATATCGAGCCGCAGAGATCCAACTGTGCCTCTCAGGGACCCACGGTACCAAGGAGAAGGCTTCTCACACCGGTTGCTGCCTGGCAACCCTAAGATGGCTTCGGACATCAATGACCGACGGCTGTGGACCTCTTCACAGGACACCATACCGAATAACGAGGTAACTAATCTAACCATATACTCAATCATTGACCTACACTGTTATTGGTTAATTGATTTCATCTGGGATGATTTTCTAAAAATGTTTCTGCATATCTATATATATTTGCATTTTTTCGAAATTTTACCCAATTTTGAAGTGGATACTAATGGGCAACCCTAAGGTTATTGACAACGTTTTAACAACTTAAACTCATTGAAAGAATCTTCACTCGATGTTGATAGGCAAGAGAAGTCCAATAAATATGCTTTTCTGATCCTCGTTGCCTTCAAACTCGAACGAAAGAAGAGATTAGTCGTTTATTGTGGATCCTGAAATCTAATATCGTCAACTTGCATTCACGATTTCTCCGTCAAACTCATGCAAACTGCAGTGCAATATTGAATGTCTTCTCTTTCAAACTCATGCAAACTTCAATTTAATCTAAAAATGTTTTCTATCAAACACATACAAATATTCATGTAATCTTGAATGTTTTCCCGGAGAATCGATAGCAGAACTTATACTTTTTGTGATTTTTTCAACAGTCTTTAGAAGCCTAAACACAGTGGTTGGCAATGAAAGTTGGCTCTGACCGAGTGATAGTGCAGCGTCACAGAAAATCTGTTGGTTATCCTTGCGAATGATGTATAGGAAAAGCAATCGCAGTAGAGACCTATACGGACTTTTCGAAAGATTTTGGATATGTTTGCGTGAGATGGAGCATATCTGCGTTAGATATGAATTCTTGTGAGCGGAAGGACCGACAATGTGCCTCTCCGTCTTCTTCAAAAAAATCATCGCCATGCTTATCGTCACAATATAGCATAACTTGCATTGCTTATAGTCTTCTTCAAAAAGGAGGAAATCTGAAAATTTTGGCGAGGCATAGACGAACTTGGTTACTTATTTAAATTTTTCTTTAAGAGTGATGATTACTGAAATAACAACGTTAGAAATTTCGGGGAAATATTCTTTTGATTCTCAAACTATGGCAAATTTTTAATAGAAAATTCTACAGCACTGGTAAAGGAATTTTTTTACACTCACCTTACCTTAATGCATTCCTCAAAACCTCAACACTTCCATGGGACTCAATTCAGATGAATAACAATCACCTCAAAGTTCGTGAACATCAACTTCTGTGATATTATGTACATGATGTTACGACTCCCCTACTTATTACCTCAATAAACATTTTTCCCGCCCTATCTCATTAATATTGTAATCAGAGCCAATTTATTCTTGCGTTAGCGGGACTGCTCTGGTGTGCACATGACTGACTGCCATAGCGACAGCGAGTGTGCGTGTGAAGGCCAGTTTCTCTGCTCCAACTTCCGATGTGTCGTCATCCCGCAAGGTTGGTTTGTCCTTCTGTGGTCGTAGACGATCTTGATGTCATCATGGAAGATTTGTCTGTCTGTCCAACCTGGTGAAGGATGAATTTCGCTGTTGCTATCCTGCAGTTATATGTACATACGTTTTTAATAAGGCTTAAAAAAGTTTTTCAAAGTCATGTAGCAGTACAAGCTATGCTTTCTAACTTGAAAAAAAATCTGTCAGATTTGTAGCATGTTTCAAAGAATATTTACTCGTTGTTTTTTCAGAATAGTGGAACTGCGGAGTGCATGCACTGCAAAGTAATATCGTAATTCCGAAAATTATTTTATATTTTTTGTAGACAGAGGAGCTTAAATGGAAATGAATTCTCCCAAGAGAAGTTTTTTTCAGACTTTCATCCTCAGAACAGAAAATATATATAAGTCTATTACTATAAATTTAAATGTTAACTTAATGGAGAAAGATAGTGTAAAATTGATTTCTGGTATAACGTTTACGAAACTTCTTTACCAGGGTTTTCGAATTGAATGAACAAAAGAAAGCATTACCTTTCATTGTGGTAAATAACTTTTTCTGCGAGACCATTATGAGTTCGGCCATTTATTTATTATAAGACCAGCCATTATTGGTCACTGGTAGCTAGAGACTCTCGCTCGAAGAAGTGCAAGAAATTTCATGGAACCTTATATTCTGTTCTAATTACTTTTAGCTCATTTGAAAATACCAACATCTACCAAATTTCCCAAGCTCTCAGTTAAGATTAACCATTGTGTCCCACAGCGAATAAGTTGAATCAGTGATATGATACAATTACTGAGCTACACGTGTTTTTTTAGATCTTTTTATACTTTTTAAATTAACTTTTGTTGTTTTTACAATTTATAATGATAAATGTTGCCGTTAGAATCATCGTTACGCATCGTGATATTCCTATCATCAATGAGTTTTCGAAAGTTGAAATGTGCATTTTCCTCCTTATTTCCTTAGATTTTTATCCAGAAAGTTAAATTTCAATTTTATTATCAAAGTGTAATCATATTCGTGAACTCAATAAAATTATTAATGAAATGTACAGGTTTTTCCGTTTGTCCCTGCTCGTAAATAGCAAAAAAACATCCAGATTTTTCGGGAGAGAACTTAGACGTGAAATAAAGTCCGAATTTTCCCTTGTGAAATGCGTGTGAATTTTTTACGATCTACGAGCAGGGACAACTAAAAAAGTCCATTACAGCAATTCAGATGCAAAAAATTAGCTATATCGGTCACAGTAAAAAAGAGAGTGAGGATATTAGTAGTGATAACAGCGATAAGCTTTGTATAAAAATTTTCCATAGTTGTTTAGATGTGAGCAAATGCGAGTAATAGTTAAGACAAAAATGAAAAAGACAACTGCATGCGCCTCCGGCTAAAATCTATTTTTTTTGCAGGTGTGGCTGACCAGTTCGGCATCTGGTACTACGAAGCTTTGCCTTCTTCCGCACTGCGACGGTGGCCTGTGCGACAGCGCGGCTTGGACTGAGTGAGGAAAACCCAAAAATCCACAAAAATGTCCATGTTAGTAGTCTCTGGCCCTTTGCTGCCCATTCATTCGTCACGACGAGCAGTAAATCTAATCTTCAGGAACGTTTACACCGTGGGACAACATTAGAGAAACGTTGTACAAAAGATAATTCTAATTATTGACATCCCTCATTGGGTTCTTTCATGAAGACCATCACGAAATTTTACTGAAAATGTGCATGGTGCAGTTTCTGTAGGACCTAAGAAATTTTATTGGAATTTGAGAGGAACATTTCATAGGCGCTTTCCTCGTGTTTTGATTAATCAAACTAGAAGACTTGTTGAAATATCGGAGGAAGAAAGTGAAGAAGTCTAAGATTCATTTGTAGTGCTAGCATGGTTTTGAGCTAAAAAAGAAGTCGAGAAAATATAAGTAGTTAGAAGTTGAGAAAATGGAGATTTATTGCAGTTGCTGCAAAAAAATAGGAGAGTTTGTGAGAACTGTGAGACTTTGTAAGAATGTAATGGTTGAAAAGCGCTTTTTACTCGGTCACAAATAAGAAAATTAAGAACTTGGTCATGTTCATCATTTGTAATTGCGTTTGAGACGGTCACCCCAAACCATTTGATAGCCCCAATCGCCATAAATGTTGACGTCTTTACCGTAGGTGAACAAAATCTAGCTCAACACTAATTAATTGAAAGTACTTAGTAGTTTTAACTTTATCTCTTGAATCTGAATCTTTAAAAAAAGATTCGATATTTTGTATAAATTGTCCACAAATCTCTGGGAAACTCGTGATCGAACTTGAATTTTTTTTAGCTCATGTACCTTCAGTGGAACTCAGGAACAGAACGAGATTTGGGTTTACTAGAGATTTCAATAATTGGTTTCGGAACCGTAAATACATGCATTAGAGTTAGTCTTGAATCAACTAGGTTTATTTTAAAAATGTAATAATAGAATCGAGATGAAACAATGCAAAACAATCAGTAGCTCATAATTCGCTTCTAGTTAATAAATTGTGACCTATCACTGTGGTAACTCTGACTGCATCTGAGTGAGCGTAATTAGGGGAGAAATTTTGTAAAATCGTCACAGTCTACGCCCCGCCGCTCAAAATTGTTCGGTGTTTTATAAAGGAGGAAAAAGACGCCAAAGCCACTCGAATTTAATTCAATGACCGTATTATTTGAACTCTGTGAAAAGAGAAAGCAAAGGTTAAGCTTTTAATTGCTGCTCGCTAAACTGCAGCTGATGAGGCTATAAATAACTTAACTAAAAAACACATGATTTTAACTCAACATTGACTCTAAAAACAGCCCAGTTAGTTAAAAATAAACGAAAACTGCAAGAAATACTGCGCTGTTTTTGTCTTTACTTGTTAGTGCAAGAATGTTCGTAGCATTTATCATAAAATGAAAATAAATCACCGAAATCTTAGTGGTGAACATTTAAGGCACTTCTCAATGAGTTAATGCTCAGCCACATCACACGTCACGGAACAGTGCCAATCTTTGTGAGCAGGGGCCATGTGAGCGTGGGTAGAAATGAAAGAATGTGAGTTGTGACGTTACAGAGCGATGTCACCATAATCAAACCATAATATTTGTGTATAACTACGTGAATAATGATGTAGTATCATTAGTTCGTAAATAATTTAAACCTACTGAACTGTATTGCCCTAGTGCTTCCTTTCGAAAGCCAACTATAAGTAGATGAGTATGAAGGTTCTCGAACACGATCACACGCTTCCCTGCGTACCAATATTTTTTTACTGTAATGGTAACGGCATTGATAATTTCCTAAATTTCATTTACAATGAAATTTTAAAGTTACATGAGGGTCAATATGTGAGGGTGAACATTTTTGCTAAGAGGGTGCATTTCCTGTTCTCAGTTCAATTTCCGGTACTCCGAGGGCTAGTTAAAAACCAATGACGAAGAAAATTCTAAGGTCGGACCTGACGTAATCGAACCTCACGAAGACCTCTCTAGTACTAGCGTTATTCAGTTACGCGAATGTGGGACGATTACTCGTAAAATTTAACGATCTCGTTCGCAAGTGAGTGTGAAATTTTTCAACTTTTAGCAGTGTAACTTCCTCCCTTGCGAAAGGTACAGTAACGACTTTAAGTTGGAAATATTAGAAAACTGATCCCGCTTACCACAGATGGGCGATTCGTTGAGTTATACGTTGAGGAGACCAGGAGCGAGACTCAAAAAAACTCTTCTTCATGATAGATCTTCAGAAAAATGGTTGTCTCCCTCATTTAGGCTGCAAGTGAGAGTACATATACTTTCCCCTTAATGCTCTCTAGTTGATTTTCGCTGAGCAACAGCTTGAATCATTATGCCGATTAACATGAAAAATTAGCCTTGCCAAAATTAGCCTGTGCTTGCTAAATGAGGCACTTTTTAACAGCATTCACTGTTTTTAAAGCAGCCATTTTCTCAGGAATTGGAAAGCTACCTCAAAAAGTTTAGGTCATTGTTTACCGATATGTTTTAAACTATTCTGTTGCTCCTAAAGCGCCCTGAACACCGTTATGGTGATGAAAGCTAACCTTATCACTAAAGTCAATTGGCCGAATGTGCTTTAAAAATCGGAAAACAAATTTTCATCTCAGCATGCAACTGAAATCGAACTCGAAGATATGCACCAAACTTTGTTCTGTGGAGTGAAAAAGAGTAATCCAAGCTGGCGAAGTTCATTTTGTGCATGGGATTTTGAAGCAATTCAAGTGAGATCTTACTGAGGTCGGAAGTGTCAACAGGATGGATGACGGCCTGTAAGATATGAAGCTACTTCGTCTTTTTCAGTCTCACTCGCTGTCATTTTCTCCCATTTCCACATTTGACAAAGTTATCAGCGTTCGAAGAATGTATGTATATCTTGTCTCTGCCCTGTGCATTTCTAAAACGTGTTTCTCATGCCATTCACTGGGTGTACTTTCGAATAAATATTCTTTAAATCCCGAATAAAACGCAACTAATACATTGCACTCAGTTTTTGCTCTCGCATTTCTAGCAAGATGATCCAGCGTCGCAACTTCCAAGAATTTTCTCGACATTGCACTACCCAGGAATATTTAGGGGCTCTGGAGAGGCGTTAGCGCTGCAACAGAGTGCACCCAGTGAGCGGCATGGCCTGTAGAGTGCTAGAGTTGAGGGTACATCAAGACACGTCCTGCGTTAAAACGAGGCTGGTATCTCACGTGCGTTGACATATCCTCGACTTAGATTAAAAACATATTTATAAATTTATCATTGTATTAAGCTCACTTCATATCAGCTTAAATGGTTAATCAGTCAATTATAATCGACTAGTAACGTTAAGAACGTAAGAACTTGGTGCATGTGGGTGTGTTAAGACCATCTATTATTGATGTTAAGACTGCATTTGAAGTCTATTTCCACACTACCGTGAGCTCATAAAGCCCTGTGTACTGACTGAGCGCTAACAAGAGATCCTGTTTTCTACTATTGCGCATCAGCGCTCTTGTGCCTGGTTATTGACATCAACGCCTTCAAAGTTCGAGCAAGTATTTTTTACAAAAATGATTTTAAGGCTATATGTAACAAAATATAAAAATTGATTTCAAAGCAGAGCTATGGTTACATGATTATGTTCTCATTGATAGACTTCCTCAATTTTTGAACTCACTCATGAAAAGTTATTCATAGATTCAATTCAAACATCTTTCGTCTTGTCACATCACTTTATTTGCGAGCAAACGCTGAAGTGTACTAATACTTAATATGGCAATATTGCTAGCAGCATCGAGTACCCGAAAAATGCAATTCAATGTGACCGAGGCTGGACATCGAATCGCATTACGGCGGCACTCTACTTTTTCTTATTTTAAAATTAGGATTCATAAACTTTCATTAACTCAAGCCTGAAATTGACAGTTTGAGTGGAAATTTTTGCGAATGATCTACATGAGGTTTAGGTAAAAGATAACGCTTCCTTTGTAAGAAGGTTGAAGTGAGAGAGTCGGAATGAAAACAAATGCACTTTCTAACTGTTTTTCCAACCATAAGGAATAGACGAGGCTCTCTTCTTCCAAACAAAATAGCATCACTCGTTGTTGTGAGTCGAAAAATTCAAATGAGAAGTCTAACAGAAGATTCGGCTGTATGTTCAACATAGCAGACTTCACTGAAAATAAAAAATCTTTCGAACGATCACGGTTACTTCCAGTATCGTGCAACACTGTCTTCCATAAATACTGCAACTAGCCATAGGGTTAATTTTACCTTACTTTTATAACTGTGAGAACATATCCTCGTTTTCTGATCAACACGAGAATATTAATGCATATCTGCAAACGATATCTTGATTTGATAGAACAGTTTTTCAGATGTAATCTTCCAAATGTCTTCCGAACAGTCTGGCATATCTTCGTAGACTGTATATTTCTTGTAAAGCATAGCGCGTGGGCTGATATTCGTTATATTCTACAGTATTTAGAAATTTTACGTTTAGCGTATATTGTATCTTCAAGAACATTTAATTGATACCAATGCGCCAAATTACAACGTGTAGTAGCAATCATTTGTTCTATTTCTTATCATACCGAGCTAGGATCTTCGGAGAAGCAAAACGTAACTCGTTTTGTTCTAAAATTGTTTTGTTTTGACGATTTATACTTTTCCGAATAGAATCGAATCAGTCTTTTACTTCAGTTTATGAAATTACCTCGTAAGCTTGTCAGCTCTTCCATCGAGGTGCTGGTTAAGAATGCAGTTTTGAAGCCAATCATCATACCTGCAACTTGTCTTCCAAGATGTAACTTACGATACGAAAGAAACTGTCTTCCTGCTCTCAGAAGATTCAGTATAATAGATTAGAGTGTTATGACCTTCTCGAGTAAGTCTTCCACGTTCCCTTATTTTACATGATGTGCGGTATCCATCCTACCAAGTGTGTGGTTTTGAACTGACCGCGGAGGAAATCGGCTCAGGATGGAGGAAAATAGAGTTCAATACCATACGCATGCTGGGATGCAAACTACAAATGTGCATTAAGAATATGGACATGCTAACCACCAAGTGTTAACGTCGCAAATTTTAACTGGTATAAACCTATCACGAATCATGATTGGAAGAGATGAAACTTATTCGTTCTTAGAAAGAGTAACGGCTCCGCTTCTGGCAACGGACGTTAGTAAAGAATGTCTTGAATTTCTTGGAATAGATAATGTTTAACTTCTCTGTGTTGTACCAATACTGAAGCCTCTGATGTTCTTTATCCATGTGACTTCTATAATCTGCGGAATGTTGTTTTCTCAGACGTAATAGGTGTGTTCATGCATCATTATATAATAAAATATGAAGTGCTAATGAGCATGTTTCATTACCATTTCCCTAATGTCAGAGTTCATGGTGATGTTGGACACGCTTTGAAAATTATAAAGCAACAACGGCACGGTCGTCACAATATCAGTAATGAATAACCTTCAATGAAGAACGAAAATTAAGTAGCCTGGTGATCTATGTAATGCTAAAGCACCTGTACTTTTGAAAAAGACGTCAGATTTTCAACGAATTTTCACGTGTTTTACGTGTTTTACGTATGTCTTTTGTCGTGTATGAGTTTTCTAAATGGGAAACGACACATTTAATCCAAAATTTTGCTCTTTAAAGCACGTAAATCATTGACTGTAGTTCATTGTGATGTAGTAATATCACAGTATAATTAAGGTATCTAACATTTTCTGTTTCAGTCCGAAGCATAGCAGTACACCGTACACGTGCGAAAGGAAAAAAAAGAATCACTTGATAGCTTTTCAACAAGTTTTTTTTACAGTCAAATAAGTTAGAATGCAACTCTTTCCAAAATTTGACTTATCTCAATTTTCAGCTTCTTTCGAAGTACTCACCACTGTTCACGATGACACATTCAAAAAATGAGTGAATAATTTAAAATGGTCTGGCTTATTTAATCTCCGCTCCGCGACCTGCGTACAGCATATGAGGACATTGTATGGAGAATTAATTTAATGTTCTAAACAGGGATTTGGTTATACGTTTTATCGACAGAAATACTAATCATTTGATCAGCAAAGAGTTTTTGTTGCTCTGAATCTTTTACCGTTCTATCGAAATCGCTAATGAAAAAAGAAACGATTGTCCACATTAACAAAACCCATAGCGAAGACATTTATAATTTCTTCATCAACCACTGAAAGCTTTGCACAATTAATACAAGGATTATTGGAAGGCAATTGGTAAAACTTCAAGAATGAACACTTGAAAAGCATATCAATCATCGAAGGAAAACAAATATCTTCCCACGAAGAAAAGCGACAGTAAATCCGGAAAGACCGACAATTTCAAGAAATAAATTGTCTCGGCTGTTGAAACGAATCTCTCCATTACATTGCCACAACTAAAAGTGCGCTAGCCAAATACTTCCCAATTAAATATATGCGTCAATGAAATTCACAATTTGTTGGATTTAAAATTGTTTACAGTCAAAGGTTCATTAACTGTAATCAATAACATGAGTACACAAGTGAATAAGAGCAAGAGACCAACGAACTTGGCAAACATTTTTGACGGAAGATCCACTGGTAGAACACTGATCCTGGTAGGTGATGCAAACTTTAATCGCCATAGTAATCGTAGAAAGAATGACATTCAAGTTACAACCTTCATGTACAGGAGCTAATCTGCCATGCATTGGTGCTATGTATATCTGCAGAGTTGTTTGGTTCACAACACGTTGATGCGCTTTCAAATCCCAATACTGCAATGAGTGGTTTGAGAATTTAGTTTAGGCATGAAGACTGCAAGGTATTGAAAATCCTAATTTCATTATTGATAATGCATTTTATCATAGCAGATGATCAAATTTTCTTCAACAATATCCAAACGTCCTAAGTCTTTGACTGCTTACACCACATTCTTATATCCTGGGCCCAGTTTAATTGTATTCAAGAGTTCTAAAGTCACATCAATCGCAGGCTAAGGAAGGAAATGAAAAATATAAAGAACACAGGACGAAAACTGAGTGCGTCAAAAGCAGAGCCGTGAATGAAAAACTTGGAACTCCAAACTTAAGGAGCTATTTCTGAAGTTCCCCAGACTATGAGAATAAGTTTTTCCAAACGGGGAGAAAAATGCAACTAATGCGACAGCCAGACAAGATGATCTGCAGGAAACACGTCAGTAATTGACAGTGATGAACCTATGGATTGAATGCGCACAATGATTAGTAATGAAACTGGAGTATTTCTTTAGAAATGATGTCCTCTCATTCTTTGTTATTCAGCTGTACCTAGGTAGAACAATGGCAATGCAGAGGTGTTTTTCTCTACATTTACCGCGAATGCAAGATATTTTATATTTTCCTTTCATGTGCTTGAAAAAAATAAAGCAGTTTATGGATCGAGACAGTTTAGAGCACCATTTCTCAAAATTTCTTCCAAACACACCTTTTTATAACACACATTTCCATTTATATACATTTACAAATATATGCACATTTGCGAAAAATTCGTTTCCTGTTTGCGAGTTGTTATTCAAGTTACTGACTCGCAAACGAATCTCTCATTTGGTAAATACTGAATATTTGAGATGAATTCAGTAGTGGAAGTATTAGGAACTTTACCTCTGGATTTTTTCTCAATTCACTTTATCTTGATTTACAGTTTCATGAACTTGAGATTCATGTAAAGGAATTTGAATTTCATTTAAACGTTATTATTTATCACTGATGGATTCGATTTTCAATCAGAGGAAATTTAATTTTAATTTCAGGAACTCTGATTTCAGGCGGATGAAATAAACCTGCAAATGTTACAAATCCACCCGATGTTCAAATAAAGTGTTCGAAAGTGTTCAACGAGCGTTTCTGTGATAAAAGCCTACATCTTGAATTTTCCCTGCATTTATACTTCGCTAATGTGCTCCAGACATATTTATTAATCCTTTTGAACACCTAAGATTTAGAAAGCACCTAAGAACGGCGCTTGTATCACTGATACTTGTATCACATCATGAGTTATTGGCTGTGCAATTTTCTAACATTTCAATCGGGAAAGAATTATTGTTGTTGTCATCCTCAATATAATCGCTTTCTACGAACACGAAAGAAAAACTTCAGGAGTAACTGGAAATATTTACGTCTTGACCCAAAGACAGAAGTTTTGTATTAAAAACATGCATTTTATGCAGTATGCTTCACTTTTGAAATAAATTGTATGCTTCTTTAGAAACTATTGTTTACTAATATACCATCTCTTGCCATTCTCTACGAAGAATGCAACATATACGTATGATGAACCCATTTTAGAAAGCCATAAACACAGCCTGTGTTTTCACTTTGAAATAATAGAAAGATTATATTTCCAATGTATATTACCACAGAAAAAGATCAATCAGTCACGCACGTTCATTTTGATGTTACCCCGCCTGCGAGAGCACTCCTCGCGCGTATGAAACACATGTTGCATGATTTTATGAACGCCAACATTTAGAAACTTATTTACGCGCTAGTTCACTCTCAGTAACCTTGTAGTCATATCTGTGTTGACCTGTTCATCAGATTGAAAGAATGTTTTTGATAGGGAAAATTTCAGGATAGGTATATTCACCATTGAAAATAGAACGTTTGTACCGCGTCCCTCGAATTTCCTTGAGCTGAGTCGGATATTTCACAAGCACCGACCTCTTCTCAGCCCCGAGGCTTTGTTAACGCCGACGCAAGGAGGGTTTGTAAAGTGGACATCCCAAGCTTCGTGTTGTCCTCAACGAGCTAATTCGACTCGCATCAATTTACGAGCCGATTCAGAATTGCTTGCTTGGAACTCTTCGGTTCATGAGCCTGAGACTAGCAGAACACGCACGCTCTAAGAATACACGAAAAACCCAGGACCAATCGCCATTGTAAAGATTTCAAAGATGGCAAGAATTTTTACTCTACAGGAAACCTGTCAAACAGTTAGCCAGTCAGTGAAATAATATAAGCATTGCTTGCAGTTCTCGATAATCGAAAATCATTTTTGATAGAGCGATGCCAGAGTCACCTTGAATCTCCGCGCCAGCTCAAACACTTTAAATGCGGATCATGGCACTAAAAAATCCACATATAAAGTTAACAGACCACGCCGTATGCGAAAAAAAACCTACGAGAAGCGAACCTATGAAAACAAAACCAACCAGCAAAAGACTTGTGTGTAATGAAACGTTCAAACGACGTTCTGCCATACCTCTTGCAGAATTCACCCTTCTTCTAAAAGTAGCTGAAAATAAAGCGGAGCTAGCAGGGATGTGGGTAAACTAGAGAAATACCGTCTGTTCAACCTTCTGAGAGAGCAAAAGAACTTACAAAAACTTCAGTGACACTAGAAGAGATGCACTACGAGCTGCAGGGAAGATTTTCACAAGAAGAACAAATAATGTAGACGCTACAACACGCAAGTTCTCGTGATTAACAAAAATTTTATTCAATTTTCGCCAGGGAGAACTTATATTCTTCGTGTACTGCCAAAATTACCTCATTTACGAAAATAATGCCATAATTAGCATCTACGCGTTGAAAAATTACACGTATTATTATTTCTGCGTATGTTTTAGCCACAGACAATAGCCTCAGATACTTTTTTAGCTATTGTTACCGAGACAGCAACCTCATCCAAGAAAAAATAAAAGGAAGAAAAACAGATAATTTTTAAAAAGTTGATGAGAAAAATCATCAATATTGGTTTTTGATATATCTCAACAGAGATCCTTGATTGTTAAACATAAATGGGTCTCATAATAGAAACGAAAATGGTTCAACAAAAGGTTGGGAAGAAAACATGAAAATGTAACCCTATGGTTATGTTAATCTATGTTTGATTGTGTTTATAAAACAAGTAAAAATTACATTCATACATTGACGCAAATAGCATGTGACAGCCTCCTTACGTTGATATACAAGCTTAGGCTTCCCCAATATCGGTATAATGTTGAAAGTATAATGGATGAAAGCAAATAATTCTACACCTAAAACGTCCACATTGCAGAAATTTGCAGTTGTTTCTTTCGAACACACGTATCAGCCTGATAATTAGTCTGGAGAACATGTTCTACCTCACAATTAATATATGATATTTTTTACATGAGTAATGCGGAAACAAAATATTCCAGAGAGTCAAAACCAGACAAGAATGGTCGGGCAAAGCTAACACAAACATTTTACGTCTGGAACGGAACAATGAAATCATCGTTTTCGTTGATGGTCTAATATCTCAATTTTTATTTTCCCTGCACTGACGGTATTAATTTGCAATCTAATGCCAGCTAGTTAGTCACTGTCAGGAGACTGTTGGTGTCTAAATTATGCAGTAATTTTCCGCAATTCAATGGAGATTTCATTTGACTCTAAAAATCGATGATTGCTGGCGCATTCAAAAAACAGAGATTGTGAACAATGAAACCTAAAGTTGGGTCAGTTTCGAATGGGCCAAAGATTGAGAAATTGATAGTTTAAGGAGAAGTTTCAGTACCCCCCCTCTGTCTAAGGTTTTTAATTTACTTGTAATTTCTGAAACATTCACACACAATGGCTCTGTGGCGCTTGAGTTTGACGATAACAGTACAACGAAATGACGATAAATGCCACAATTTATTCGTGAATGGAAGAAATGCCTCATTTAGAATTACACTGAGTGTTATCAACTTGGTAGTTCTGCACCAACTCCTGTATGTGTACGCTTAAGTCGTGCTAGCATACAAGGAATCACACCATTTGCGATTGTGCGTATGCTAGTAAAATTTCAATCGAAATCAAGCAATGTAGAGTAATGAAAAAGCAGAATAGAAAGGGATTTCCAATTAAATTTCCCACGCATACAGCATGCTACATTAAATTTTGAAATATTCTAAAATTTAGTCTACGAATGTAAATTTTTACAATCTTCTTGTGGAACAAGAGCGTGTCTTGTGTACGAAAAAACTTTTTATGTTAATTTGAAGGTACACCATACATATACGTTGTCCTCACGAGCGTTCAATGGATAAGAGGCTCAGACAGAGAAGGAAATTAAATTAATTTTGCGAGAAGTTTTCTATTTTCCATTTTAATGAATTGTAAAGCAATTGGCATTAAACTTAACGCTATGTAACTCCAACTCATTTGGTAAAGGGGTAGATTAATAATATGGGATAGAAAGGGTATAGCTCAACTGGTAGAGGGATAGATTTATTGGAATAGTAGGGTATCAACTGGTAGAGTAGTAAATTTATTGGAATAGTAGGGTAGCTCTACTGGTAGAGGGATAGATTTATTGGAATAGTAGGGTATCAACTGGTAGAGTAGTAAATTTATTGGAATAGTAGGGTAGCTCTACTGGTAGAGGGGTAGATTTATTGGAATAGTAGGGTAGCTCAACTGGTAGAGGGGTAGATTCATTGCAATAGTATGGTGCGCAATGTGTTGTGTAACCTGTTGCATGAATAAGAGCTTAGGTCATTTATGGTTTCCAGGTACCATAGAGATAAAATTTTGCAATTGAGGTAATTCAATCGTAAGTATTAAACGCCTTGATAAGACACAAGTTTCAACAAATAGAAAATGCGTGTGGAAAATGCATGTACAAAGCCTGCAATCATGTTTAAAATTACCCGAACACAGCTCGGCTTATACTCGACCAAATTGCGAACTTGAAAAACGTAAATTGTGGGAAGAAATTGCATTAATCTTTAATAAGAATTTTCCTAAGATATCAAATGGAAAATACTTGGGACACTAATAAATCTGCATAGTTAAGTGTTTACACTTAAAATAATAGAAGAATGGTCTATGCTTCACACTCTATCATTGCTCGCTACACGGATTCGTCTACAAAATTAGCGTCATCATAGCGTCATCCGTGGACGTATGTGTTTGAAAATTATAGTCTCTTATCTAAGCGTACTTACGCCTTTATCGATAACTTTCCCGTGAAAAACACACGTAGTAAAATAAGCTGAACTGGGCATCTATTGAATTCTAATTTGTCTTCGCCTTTTTCACCACCTGACTTTCTCTGTTTTGCCGTTTTTTTGCCGTGTGGTTCATCTTCGTTTCACTTTCCCATTCAATTCCGTGTGAAGAATTTCTTTCAGAGACTCCTCAAGAAATTTCTTATGTTCAAGGGCAAGCAGCCGCAAGCAGGCTGGTATAATTCTGATATTACAAAGGCATTACTTAAACCAGCGGCCTACAGATCAGTGTGATGCAAGCATCGATGGTGAAAGGGTGTGTTGTAAGGCGCTCCGTCGATAAATGCCTGCTCTGACGCCAGTGCCAGTGGTGTCTCGGCGTCGATCTTGTTCAACGCTTTGAGGTTAGAGGAATAATTTTGATCTTAAAGTCCCATCATTGATACGAAAGGGATATGATCAGAGGTTGTGGTGATGATAATTTCGTCTATTGTCAGGATCATGAACGCAGAAAACAATCCGTGGTGTGGTTTCCAAATTAAAATTTTTTGATTTCCGATGTTTAATTCAAGGCCTTCAGATTAATTTGTTATAACAATACTGTTGTGTTATTTCATTGGCATATTATTTTATTCTAGCAAGAAAGGATTGAATTAATCAAGATCATGAACCTCAACTCGTTACGATAAAGATGTGATTCAGTGACAGTCCTGATGATCAGTCGAGGCCGGATTTTGGACCAGGTTACATGATTATGATCGTAGCGGTGCAGCTCGCAACATAAGTTCTTCACCGTAGACTTACACCCAGTGTGATAGATACGACGATGGAAATTGCTTTAACACGTTCACTACGTTTACGCGGCAGTTAATAGTTGGTTTGGTTGTAAGTAGCAGAATAAGGAAATCGATTTTCCACCTTGAATGAATTTTAATTCTTCCTAATGAAATTAAATATAAATTTGTAAGATGACATTTCATCTATGTAGTATGATAACAATTATTTTTAAAAAATGTCGTGAAACAAATACAATGTCGAGCATTAATACCGGTACGTAAATGGGTAATTTACCTGTTGGTGCACATGTGACCCAATACGCAGGGAACGTGTTGAAATCTAGTCCCAAAGCCACGGACGCAAGTATCTCGGGGGCAGAGATTCGTATATTTCCATTCCCTCCAGAAAAGTGTCATTTTATTGCCATTACTCGGGTCTTGTGAATGTCTCCTACATCTGACCATGGAGGCATTGGAGATGTTCGTTCAGCTATAATTTTTTTTGCGCTGTGATGTAAATGCCTACCTTGAGCCTATTTATTTTCAGTGCATCGATTTTTTCGACATGAGTGCTGTTGAGTTGGAGACAGTGTCGTGTGGGTCAATGTATCATTAAACACAAACTCCATTGCTGTACAACGGATGTCGAGTGTTTGCGTCGGTGTTTAGGTGCGTATCTTAGATCTTATATTTTTGGAATATCATGTTAACAATTTTAGCAATTGTTTGGATAAGAGTGAAAACATCCTTGTGGTGTGTATCATTTGAACTTACTTGCGAGTCAACTGTTTTCGTAACGTTATCTATTGTTAAAAAATACGCTGATGTGCAAACCTCGATAATTAGGACACCGGTTGTAGCATTTTCATTCAAAGCCATCACCCCTTCAGCGAGATCGATTCTTTTTACATAATAAATGCACTCCTGCGTAGCCCGGTTCCTGCGTGGCCCGGTTCCTGCGTGGCCCGGTTCCTGCGTGGCCCGGTTCCTGCGTGGCCCGGTTCCTGCGTGGCCC
>JACJUY010003713.1:46215-61859 GCA_014220935.1 Platorchestia sp. MABIK | reverse complement strand
TTTGAACGACCAGTTTTGAACGACCAGTTTTGAACGACCAGTTTTGAACGACCAGTTTTGAACGACCAGTTTTGAACTACCAGATTTTGAACTGCCACTTTTGGGCTACCTGCAGCCCCGGTTTCGGCTAACCCTCATACTTCGGAATACAAGGGGATTGCAAATCGAGTAAAGGTCAAAGCGATTTTGAACGTATTCACCGCGCCAGCAGGAACAACGTGTTCTGGGACCGTGTTCCAGATTTTGAAAAAATAAGTTAAAACAATTTAAGCTCAGTCGGGGCTGTCCATGAATTTTTTCTCATTCTCGACTGTTATTTCGGGTTCGGGCCAAGTCCTCAGTATAGAAAAGAGTTTCTGGGTGACGTCATTGGCGCTATTGAAATATTTGGGGGTTTCTATTAATTGACTTCGCAATTTTCTTTGTTCAACGGCACTGCGTTTAATCTGTTGGAGACACGAATATGTCTTACGGTTCGCCACTGTTTGGTTGTAATCACTAGATCCAGTGCGTACAAATTTGACGATTATTTTAGGGCAATGAACTGGATAGTTATCCAAATTTGGTTGCTTTGAAACTGTTATATTACACATCAAAAATAGTCATCCTTTATTCAAGACCTGAATCCTTCGTGTCGAAGAGAGTGGTCGTACTGATGCTTCGGACATCTGCCAATCCCTTTACTGTGGATTTCAAAATTAGTTCTAAAGATATATTCCTCTAATACATTTATTTTTTGTTAAATTTATACTCGAATTGTTCTTGGAGTTTTCTGTGAAGTGGAAGTTCCTTCCCCATTTCATCTTCAACAAAAATTTGCTGCCAGTGCCATTCTGAAAATTGTTCTTTTAATAGCGGTATTACGAGTGAAAAATCTCTCGGTAACGCGTTAGTAATTGCTATTTTCAAGTATGGGTGCTTGTATCCCACCTACAAAGGTCTGTAAAAAGACTTCTGTTTCTTTTTGTGAACTACATTTTGCAGCTGCGCTTTATTGTAAGACTATCTGAAGAGCTTTTTCCGGAAACCCAAATATGTAATCTTCAATTCCAAAGTGCACCACAGCTAAGATTCCTTTCTCAACTTATCACCTCAGTAACGTGTGGCACATAATGCAACTTGAGCTGTAATCTACTTGAACTATGTGCCTTACATCTACTGAAGAGTTAAACTACCATAAAATAGGAACTGTTTCTGTGTGTTAGATGTGCAATTTTCTTAAGTGTTACTTTTAGATTCAGGTGTTGTTCAACTCTTTATCGTGTGAGGTATGCTTTATGTTATCGGTTTCTTGTCAATTGATGAGTTTGCTGTTTTCGGTCTTGAACATAGTTTGCCAATTGTGTTTCTAACTACGGTAGACGAGACAAGGTAAAGTCATTTCTATGGGGGAAAAATACACTGCCTCTTGTTCGGCTAGCCAATAGAAAGGCTTCATTTCAAACACACTGGATGACTGTCACCATTGCGACATGTTGGGCCAATAGTGGTGCCAGATTTGGAGCTAGCAGTGTTGTCAAATGCAATATGAGCGCTGCTATTGGTTCGATGCCATGACGTCATTATTGTGATACGGTCGACGAAAAAAAGTGACACGTCATTATTGTCATTAGTTATTATTGTGACACGGTCGACGAGTACGTCAGTCGACGAATGAGTACATTTTTTTGGTACACCTTTAATGAAAAGATTATCAGCCCTCTAACTGAAGGAAATTTGATGCTGAATAAATCGCCCGAAGGTCAGTTTTTAATACGAAGGTAGAGCTCGAACCTTTGACATTCTCTACTTTTCCTGTGTTCTTTGTTATTTTCATCGAAGTGATTTATATTTACTAAACTTGAGTTTTTATCCGTACTATAATGGTGTCGAAAGGCACTGATTTGAGCTAAGTTGAAATGATGTACTACACTTTTTATAGAGATAAGCTAGTGTGTGTGTTTTTGTGCAGCTAGTGTGTAGCTAGTGTGTGTTTGTGTGCAGCTAGTGTGTATTTGTGTGTAACTAGTGTGTATTTGTGTGTAGCTAGTGTGTATTTGTGTGTAGCTAGTGTGTATTTGTGTGTAGCTAGTGTGTATTTGTGTGTAGCTAGTGTGTTTGTATGTAGCTAGTGTGTGTTTGTGTGCAGCGAGTTTGGATCGTATCGTGAAAAAGAAACTATTGTTGATATATACTGTAATCATTGCCGTGCCTTTTTCAACAGTACAAGTTAGGGTTGCATTTATTTGTGTATACAAGTTTTATGGTTGTCTTGGTTGTTCTTACTTCTCTTAATAAGCAGGACTCTTTTGGGCAATACCATGTCTCCAGTAAATGGACTTGCTGTTTGTGCGTGGCCTATGGCATCTCTATTGAGTCTGCCTTATGTGGGTACTCTCTTTACTCTCTCTAGGGACTCCTCTACTTCTTTATGTAGGTATTCGCTCTACTCTATCGAGATACTCTCTCTACTCTCTCTGTCTAGATACTCTCTCTATCTAGATACTCTCTACTCTATCTAGATACTCTCTACTCTCTCTATCTAGATACTCTCTCTACTCTCTCTATCTAGATGCTCTCTCCCTCTAGATGCTCTCTCTACTCTCTCTATCTAGATACTCTCTCTATCAAGATACTCTCTCTATCTAGATACTCTCTCTATCTAGATACTCTATCTATCTAGATACTCTATCTATCTAGATACTCTCTCTCTATCCAGATACACGCTCTACTCTCCCTCGTTACTCACTCTACTGCCATGCTGTGCTCATCCATTCCTCATGATCTCTAGTGAATGTCGCTGTGATTCTCTGGCCATTAATACTTAATTGGTTGACTGATGCCGCGCTTGTTATTCTCCTGCCGTGTGCTGCTGCCTCGACTGGTGCGTTAACTCGTGCCTTCTTGCCTCTGCACTGCAACCAGAGATTACTCAAATTACTCAAAATCTTTCAAAAGATTACTCAGGTTACTCGAAATCTTTCAAAAGATAACTCAGGTTACTCAAAATCTTTCAAAAGATTACTCAGGTTACTCGAAATCTTTCAAAAGATACCTCAGGTTACTCAAAATCTTTCATAAGATTACTCAGGTTACTGAAAATCTTTCAAAAGATAACTCAGGTTACACAAAATCTTTCAAAAGATTACTCAGGTTACTCGAAATCTTGCAAAAAATAACTCAGGTTACTCAAAATCTTTCAAAAGATTACTCAGGTTACTCGAAATCTTTCAAAAGATAACTCAGGTTACTCAAAATCTTTCAAAAGATTACTCAGGTTACTCAAAATCTTTCAAAAGATAACTCTGGTTACTCAAAATCTTTCAAAAGATAACTCAGGTCACTCGAAATCTTTCAAAAGATAACTCAGGTTACTGAAAATCTTTCATAAGATTACTCAGGTTACTGAAAATCTTTCAAAAGATTACTCAGGTTACTGAAAATCTTTCAAAAGATTACTCAAATTACTCGAAATCTTTCAAAAAATTACTCAGGTTCCTGAAAATAATTGAAAAGATTACCTAGAATTCTTCAGAGGATTGATCAGATTACACAAAATTATTCAGAAGAGAACTGAAAATTACTGAAAAGGTTACTCAGGTTACTCAAATTTTCGAAAGTTGACTCAAACTTATTAAAGAGAATCTCAAACTTATTGAAAAGATTACGCAGGTTACTAAACTTGTGGAAAAAATTATTCAAAATTATTACAAAGAATTCTCAGATTTCCCTCTGCGACGATAGAGGTGCCGCAGTGCCGCCGCATAATCACTGGAAAACAACAGCGATTATACACTTTCCTAATGTTTAGCACTGCTGCAAAAGCTTGCAAAATCCCAACGTTATTGCATACTTTCTTAATATTTACACTCGCAAAGTCATGCAAAACAAACCGTTATTATTCGCTATTTCAGCTGGTCTCTGTTACTCGTATTCATATAGATCATCAAAATTAGGTTAATGTATGGAATGGATTGCTTTTTTTCATACTTTTCTTTCAGTAATTTATTTCGACAATAGACGGGCATTATGATACCCATGTGTGAATATCAACTTCGGATTTTAATGTTGAAACGTTTCCTTGAGAGGGACCCACCGGTGGTCACGGAGGGATTTCCATAATGCTGCTTTTCACTGAGGGAGTTTCATAATGATGCTTTTCACTGAGGGATTTTCATAATGCTGCTTTTCACGGAGGGATTTTCATAATGCTGCTTTTCACGGAGGGATTTTCATAATGCTGCTTTTCACTGAGGCAATTTCAAAATGACTGACCAGCAGTTGCAAACTCAATTTTCTTAAATACTTAATGAAAACAAAATGAAAGTGCGATAAATTTAATGTTCGTTATGTTAGAAATTGATCTCTAAAATTAGCTCTAATCTGAGTTGAATATACATTAGAACTTCAGTTTAACCCGCCGCAGATAACGTGTTACGACATTTTAAAAACCAACGTTATCCATTTCATGCATCAGCTTTATCGAAAACTACTTTGCATGACACATCAAAAATGACGTAATTCACTATTTTCTTCAGACAGATCTTCAAGATGTGGATGACAAACAAATATATCCATCCTAATAGTATCGGCGATTAAAATATTCTTGTGCTTTGGTGAAACTAGTATCACAGATACGGTCATTGGGCATCCTTTAAAAGCATGAAAGAGAGATGGACCAACCAACTAATTTAATGTGTTCAAGGAGATTCCAATTTTAATAACAGGAAATTACACACAAAAATTCATAAATTTAATTATTTCTTTAAGGAGACAAAGTATGATAAACTTTTTTTCTTTTCTTCTAGGAGTTCGTCAGTCACACGATGTGGTATGGCCACGGTAGAGGAAACAAGGTAGGGTCATTTCTATGGGGGAAAATACACCTCTTGTTCGGCTAGCCAATGGAAAGGCTTTATTTCAAAGAAGCTTTATGACGTCACCAAAACGCCATTTCGTTAGGCCAATAGTGGAGCAAGATTTGGGGATAGCAGTGCTACCAGATGTAATATGAGCGCCGCTATTGGTTCGTTGCCGTGACGTCAGCAAAACCACACCGTCAACGAAAAAAAGACTGGTTTCAACCTTTCTTGTTTCCTCTACCGTGGGTATGGATGCTGGAGTGACGCAAGAGGAATAATGATGATCTCTTCATTATAATCAATTGACTTCATTGCACCGGTCTCTCAGGCAGCTCAGTAAGGCCCCAAATTCCCGGGCATTACGCTGACCCACAGTCTAGCATACGCTGCCGGCCTTTTGCGTTTGGTCGCATTTATTTACCACACTAGTGTTTTGATGCATAAATTAATGTGTTGATAATAAAAAAATAGTTAATGCATGCATAATTCGACAACGCCAAATGCATTTACTATACGAGTGTTTTAATGCATAAATTGATATTAAGATAATGAAAATATAGTTATGACATCAATTACGGTACACACAATTCGACAACGCCAAATGTATTTACTATACGAGTGTTATAAATTGGTATGAAAATAATGAAAATATGGTTGTAGCATCTATTATGGTAAGCACAATTCGACAACGCCAAATATATTTACGACACTAGTGTTTTAAGGCATAAATTAAATGATATTGAAAATATTGTTATGCATCAATAATTACATTCACTATTAAATTAGAAAATTAAATAAACTGCAGGAAAAATTGGATTAAATTTTGATTTGGTTAAAGCCTCACTAACTGCAACAAAAATGTTCCTGAGAAGAGAAAGAGGAAGCCACCATACACAGTATTCTGAAATAAGCACTGTGACTGTGGTAAGTAAAACTGAAGTTTAATATTCAACTCAAATGTAAAGTCAATTGTAGTCAGCAATATTGAAAATATCGGACATTAACTCGATCGTGCCTTCATTTAGTTTTGAGTCAGCATTTATTTATATGTAGACATGCATAACATTTATTAAACACCCTCCCCCACCCCTCGTTACATGAAAGCTTCATTCAATAAAAACCATTATTTTCTTTATTTCTTCCCGAATTTGAGTCTAATGTGTTTTTCAAGTTCACTGCCAAGTAGCAGACCTTCCCCTATCTGATTTCGGTGACAACCTGAGGCAAATGCCTGTTGAATGAAGGTGGCTAAAACACGGCAATGTGAGTGAAAAATACTGGTAGTTGGGATCAAATAATGAATACAGTAAGCGACGAGGAGTGTGTGGCTCCGGTGAACTTATTTTTCTGATAAACGAGTGACAAGTTTTCAATTGTTATACTCTCTAGTGTGCCGTGAGTGAAAAATACAAATAGTTGAGGTCAACTCATGACTACAGTAAGCGAGGAGTGGCTCCGGTGAACTTATTTTTTTGGAAAACATGTCACACGTAACAGGTTTTCAATTTCTTTACTCCCTAGTGAGCCCCTAGTGTAGTAAGTGCTCTGTTCGGATTTTTCTAGATTTTTAACACGTTCCCCGCGTATTGGCTTGCATGTGTGCCATTCGGTAAACTGCTCCCTCATGAACCGGTATAAATGAATGACAGTTAATTAAAAAAATAACCTTAAAAAATAATTGTTATCAAACAAAACATTATCGTGCAATCGCATCTACACATTTCTAAGGAAGGATAAAAATGTATTCGAGCAGCAAAGTCGATTTTCCAATTGTGCTACATACAACCTAACCAAACCAACCGTGAAGCGTACAGTTCAATAAAGTGAGAAAGGCGAGTCACATTTCTTCGAATCATTTTAAATAACGGTTATTTAAGAACCGCAGAAACGCGGTGAACGTGTTAAACATCGGGTTAAAAAAAAATTGTTTTTTTCATGCTTCAACTCGCACAGTTTCTCGTGGACTCGAAAAATAATCATTGGTCACCATCACATCTCGCATGTTCGACCACAAACTTGAGACAGCGATTCGAAAATACAAAAGATTAGATCAGATTATTAGTTATTTTAAGCCTCTCTATCCGCCACAAAGGTGATCCAGAGAGAGGAAGGCACCATTTATTATGGAGTTAAGGGAACGCGGGATCTATGCAGAAAAGGGCATAGAGACAGTAACTTGAGAAAGAAGATTATGAAACAAGATCAAAGTTGGGAAGAAAGTAGTTGGTGCTGAAAAAAGGGCAGCAGTGAACCGAAAAATAGTCCTTAAAATATCAGAAACATTTTATTTCAACAAAAAGAAGGCCTTGCAAACTCTCGGCTCAGGCATCCAAAATACAAAATTTCATTCATTAAAGGGGTGGAAAAGGGAAAAACTTTTCCTTCTACATTTCAGTAAATTAACATATGTGTTCATACTAGAGCGCATTTTCAAATCAAGACTACAGTATTTTTCTATGTGTTCTGGAAAGGAAAAATTTCCAGCCCTGTTTGCCAGCCCACTTGTAAATGGAGGCAACGTCTAACTACAGCAATTGGGAGCTAAATTTTCTGAGCTTTAAATGACCTCAATTCCCAAGGACAATAAATACTACGCAAAATGAGTCCTCTTGAACGGATGTTAAAAAACACAAGCCATGTGGCGTAGCTTAAGTGTCTACGTCGGGGAGACTAACGACCTAAAAAAAGGTTATTGGCCCCCGTGGACTTTATTTTATGAGCCGCACAGTCTGGATTATTTGCTTCGAGGGCTGAGGGTAATTCTTTGGGGCAAGGGACAAACGCTTGAAAAAAACAAGCTCAACTATGAGCGTGGCTACAATGAACTAGTGACTGAAATACTGCGACATCTATAAAAGGAATGCAGAAAAATATTTATAAGCATGATCAGGTGTGATCAGTTTTGCTCCACGAAGGATTAAAATCAACCAATGGAATAACATGTTGATTTAAAAGAAACAAAAATGAAGAAAACAAAACGGTATGAAATGCTGCGGCGATTGGAATCCAAGTCAGCGCACGAGACGCTAGCACTGAAATAGATCAAGAAAACATGTGTTGTGAAATTTTCGACTTAGTTTAACATGTTATAAGTATGTGGCAAACAGATCACACGTTTGCTTAAACCGAAAATTTATTAGAGACATTAAAAATAAGACAATTCCAAGGAAACTAATCGCATTATTTGGGAAAACGTTCCTGAGTTCCATTTAATAGCTACCATTAGCAGTTTGTTGATCTTTTATTTCAGACACAGTAATTTGTTTTTTTAACTGATGATGGAGCTGAACTCTAAAACGTTTCCCCATTAAATTTGATAATTTTTTTACAATTTCCCCCGTTTTTGAGTGCCCAAGCATACTAGAACGCCGCAAATATGTCGCACCAGCGACAGCCGTTCACTTTAATTTTGTGGGAAACCAAAATAATAACAACTCGATTAAAAAGACAAAATGATAATTTTAAATCAACATCATGTGATTTTTATCTTGTATGAAAATTTGTAACTTCTGATTTTCGTAATCAGCAGGAATCTGAAGAAAAATTTACATCGTATCAAGTCAATTCCAAGACCTCCATACAGTTGCTTTCTTTGCTTGCAAAACTTTTTGAAAGTAAAGCAAATGTGAAGGCATTTCAGTGGCCTTACTCCTGAGGCTGGAGAGAAGATTGAAATTTCCGCTCAAATAAATCAGCAATCTGGCTGTTACGCATTGATCATTTTGTTCTGAAATGTCTACTCATATCAGCAATCTGGCTGTTACGCATTGATCATTTTGTTTTGAAATGTCTACTCATATCAGCAATCTGGCTGTTACGCATTGATCATTTTGTTTTGAAATGTCGACTCATACCAGCAATCTGGCTGTTACGCATTGATCATTTTGTTCTGAAATGTCTACTCATATCAGCAATCTGGCTGTTCAACATTGTTCCTTCTGTCAGTACGAAAAATGCAACCCAACCCTCATAACGTCTGTCATTCAGCTGATTTATGAAGACGAAACAATTTGCAACGAGAATCTCACACTGAAATAAAAATACTACAATGTATCTCACTTTTTAGTTTTTGAAGAATACGAATTTGCTGTGCGCACATTGAGAATGTATGCGCATAGTTTTATTCACGGATATAATACGCCTAAATGCATGGGTGTAGGAGGAAATGCAAGCAGTTTATCATTAACATAAAAACAAAATGCACCCAATTTAACATTTGCTACGTTTTTGCGTAAGAAGTTCATCTATTTCTAACTCTAATTATTTTCATGATTCTCAACTGAAAAGTGAAAGTGCCCTTAAAGAAATGTTTACATGTTAGTATCCTAAACTTTCAATGCCAATTAACGCTCACTGAAGACACATACTTTAGAGCAACATTCGTTTGAGTTATATTTAGCAAGGGACTATGCAAAGGAGCAACATTAATTCCTCCATTTCACTAAGCAGGTACAGAACGGAATACCTGAGAAAGGAGAGCATCATGTTAGACTATTTTGGCGATTTTACTATCATTGTTGGACTGATTAATCCAAGTGCCGATTTATTTTTGCCTAATTCAATGGCACCTTTAGTACTGCACATTATTGCAAGACGTCTCTAGACATTCATCTAGCAGTCATTCTATCCCCGTTGGTTAGCATTTCTCTTTCGAATTCTACTTAGTGAACTGATATTTAAGCATTGTAATACCTTTTCATTGTATTATTTGAATAATTTCAGTGTGTATTTTGAATGATTTCTTAGCATATTTTAAAAGATTCCATTGTATGTTTTGAGTAATACCATTGTGTATTTTGAATGATTTCATAGTGTATTTTGAATTATTTCATTGTGTATTCTGAATAATTTCTTTGCGTATTTTGAATGATTCCATTGTGTATTTTGAATGATTCCATTGAATATTTTTAACGATTTCATTGTATATTTTGAATGATTTCATTGTGCATTTTGATTGATTTCATTGTATATTTTGGTTGATTTCATTGTGTATTTTGAACTTTTTCAATGCATGTTTTGAAAATTTCATTGTCTATTTTGAATAATTTCATTGTATATTTTGAATTTTTTCATTGCATATTCTAAATGATTTCATTGTATATTCAGAATGATTTCATTGAATATTCTGAATTATTTTATTGCATATTTTCAATCATTTCATTGTATGTTTTAAATTGTTTCATTGTGACCACTGCTTGTGACTACTGGAACATTTTGAATTGTTTCACTGGATATTTTGAGTTGTTTTTAACAGCAGTGCTGTTGCATTACGCAATGAGCAGCACTGTTTATGGATTTGTTCTGTGGCTTCACGGCGCACCGGCGGCCGCTTGCATTTCGCTGCGCTCATTTCCCCCTGGGAAATGTGCCGCTCTGATCTGCCTGGTGCTCGTCTCTGCCTCACCTGACTGTGACTTGACTGTGGCTTGACTGGGACTTGACTGTGACTTGACTGGTGCTCATCTCAGCCTCACTTGACTGTGACTTGACTGGGACTTGACTGTGACTTGATTATGACTTGACTGGGACTTGACTGTTTTTCTGTGTTTCTTGGTGTTTAAATTACATTTGTACTCTGTTGAATGACTTTTCATTGTTGCTTGAACCATTCGAAGAATCGAAATTACGAGTGTAAGCAACAATACGACGAGCCTATGGTCTTCAAAAAGTTGAAAAATTTAAAATATCTGTATGGTTTGCACAAAATTTTTACGATAGATTTTTGCTGATTAACTGAGTCAAATTGCTTCAGAAATATTTTCATCGATGAAAGTAAGTTAAATGTCGGGTGTAATTACCGTAGAGTTTTGAATCGGTAAAAGTAAGTTAAATACTCGCAGTGAACACCGTAGAGTTTTGTCAAACAGGTCCAACTGCGTGTTAAAAAAGTGTTTTTTCTTAATCAGCGCAATCGTAAGCGATGTTCTTCAAGTGTAGCTTTGTAACACGTACTATAAAAACGATATTTCTCCCCTTGAACATTTTCTAATTCGTGTTGAATGCAGCAATATGGAATTTATGTTCTCCGACTGGGATAATGTAGCGTTGGTTTTTACTTATTCCTAAGAAGAATAAACGGTATAAAATTTAGTTATAGAAAATTTACGTTTTCTTGATTTGACTAGACTTTTTAAGCAACCTTCTGTCGATAATGAGAAATTAAAAATCCTTAACTATTCTCAATAAGGGAGTCACATCATATTGCAAACGTTTGTAGTGTCCAAATTCATTCGTACTTTTTCAAGCAAAAGCTTTTAGAAAATTTCCGCGAAGCTTTTGCAGGGAAACGTGGAATGAAAAACGGGCTGGAGAAAGAGGGAGCTCTCAGAAAATTAGGCTTAAAAATCTATTCTGCTTGTTCCTTCCTTATTTACTTTGTTAGTCCGTCCGTTACGCTTTCGTCCGAGTTTGCAGTATCATGGATACCGAATTCCTCAGTGTTACATTAAAAGATAGCCTTTACATGAATTGATCTGTTTGACATTTTATTAGGATAGGTTCGGTTAGGATAGGTTAGATTAGATTGGGATAGGATAGGATAGGTTAGGATAGGATAAGATAGGATAGGATTGGTTAGGTTAGGTTAGGATAGGTTAGGATAGGCTTAGTTAGGTTAGGTTAGGATAGGCTACGTTAGGGTAGGTTACGTTAGGATACGTTAGGTTAGCATAGGTTACCCTGGAATAGGTTAGGTTGACATAGGTCAGGTTAGCAGACTTTAGGTTAGGTCAGGATAGGTAATGTTGACGGAATTTTTTCCCTGATCGACCTAACTTAACGATGGCATTATCCGTGAAATTTCCACTGGTACTGTTAGTTATTATTATGCTAGTCGCTATAGGAATTTTTGACGAGAAACTTTTTTTTAAATCCCCTCTCAAATTACAAAGTCAGACCCTATAAAATAGCCACACTGTATAGCTAAATGGTCGGTGCAAAATTTTGTGCATGCTTGGTGCACAATTTTATGCATGCTTGGTGCACAATTTTATGCATGCTTGGTGCACAATTTTATGCATGCTTGGTGCACAATTTTGCGCATGCTTGGTGCACAATTTTATGCATGCTTGGTGCACAATTGTATGCATGCTTGGTGCACAATTTCGCTCAGTCCTATGTTCTTTCAAGGTGTAAACAAAAACACACGGTCTCTTACCAGAATTACGAGCAGCGTCAAGGCTCGCTCAATTCGCAGTCTCCAAAGCGCAGCAACGACGATATCCTTGACAACTCGTGTTGGGTTCGTGCGTTACAAAAGATGTCAAAAACTTTAACCTATCTCTATGAAAATAAATTATACTATACAGTAAATACAAATTTTATATATCAACATAAATTGTGTTCACATAAATTATAATATTAATCAATTATTAATCAGAAAAATACAACCTTAAAGAATTATATTTACAGATATATTTCTCTTTCGTTTCCCTACTTTAAGTAGGGAAATTTCCCTACAATGTTTTATTATAAATTTTTTTTTTTAAATGATTTCTTATTTCTCTATTATAAGTACGGAAGTATAAATCTATACCATAATAGGAGCCGCGTCCGTCCTTCTGTACGTCACACCCACCAGCAGAAAGTGTTTGATGAGCGTATCTGTGATACAAGCTTCATCAACTCCACAATTTTCGTTGTATTAATCCATCAGATTCGGTGCCGGAATGAATATCACGTGTATTGTTAGGAAATAGGAACGTGTGTCACGTGATTTAGCGAACATTATTATACATTTTTAACGGGCCGTGTGCACTCGGCCTCATCAACTATCGAGAGAAATCGAATTTTTTATTTCATACGGCTTTCATTTCATTTCGCCTTCTTTCTTGTTTTAAATAAAGGAGGTGGACTACAGCTGTATGTTAAATAATCGCTAGAACCAATATCATAAAATGGATGTTGTGAGTAACCTCGTAAAATTTCTTTGTATAAACCTCGAGACACTTGCTGAAATTTGGAAACAAAATGATGAGATCATGTTTTTGAGTATTATGCATGTTGAAATATTCCGTTGTGAATAAATACTTTGAGCTCAATCGTGCAAAAATAAAACACTGCAGTATAAAATCATCTTAAATTTGCATTTGGAGTAAACACTTGATATTTTCCTCAAGACTAACAAGAACTTCTTTTACGGGGAGCGAGCAGATTTGAATGATATAAGTGCTCGAAACTGGATGGAACTGTGCGTTGTTGATGATTCTGTTTATGTTGAAACTGTACGTTGTTGATGATTCTGTTTATGTTGAAACTGTACGTTGTTGATGATTCTGTTTATGATGAAACTGTACGTTGTAGATGAAAGTGTACATTTTTGATGAAGCAAAGCATTTGAGCGCTGAGCGTTTGTACAATTTGAGCGTTCAGTTTCAAATTGAACATTGATGGTGAAACTGCACGTTGATGATAAAAATATCGTTGTTGATGGAATTGTAAGCGATGAAATTGTGAGCGATGAAGTTGTAAGCGAGGAAATTGTAAGCGATGAAATTGTAAGCGATGAAATTGTGAGCGATGAAATTGTAAGCGATGAAATTGTAAGCGATGAAATTGTGAGCGATGAAATTGTAAGCGATGAAATTGTGAGCGATGAAGTTGTAAGCGAGGAAATTGTAAGCGATGAAATTGTGCGTAACGAAATTGTAAGCGATGAAATTGCAAGCGATGAAATTGTAAGCGATGAAATTGTGCGTAACGAAATTGCAAGCGATGAAATTGCGTGTAATGAAATTGTGCGTTATGAAATTATACATGGTTGACGAAACAGTTACTGTAGAAATGTAACCCGGTACGACAACTTGGATCGAAAACAAACAGTTTCCATTTTCAAAACGCGTCTTCACTCACATTTTCAAGCGGAGAGTGTTGCATGCTTAAAACAAAGCTCAGCATGCGGTACTGACTTTGTCAAATGATACTTATGCTTTAAAATCTAACTCGGAATACAGGTCTATGTATACCGCCTTATATGAAAGCTGGTAATTGTCTAGCGTAATAAGAGTTTATTAATTTTGGAAGTGATTACTAATCATTGCAATTGTTAGATGTAGTAATGGAAGTCATTGTGAACCATTGTTATTGTTACAAGTAGCAATGGAGGTCATTATAAGCCATTGCAATTGTTAGATGTAGTAATGGAAGTCATTGTGAACCGTTGTTATTGTTACAAGTAGTAATGGAGGTCATTATAAGCCATTGCAATTGTTAGATGTAGTAATGGAAGTCATTATGAACCATTGCAATTGCTACATGTAGTAATGGGGGTCATTATGCACCACATTTTAATTGTTAGATGTAGTAAAGGAATTTATTATAGATCATTAACCACGAAAGTCATTGTTCACCATGTAAAAGGGTGACAACACGTTTTTTATAATAAAAACAACGTACAAGGTTGAGCACATCAGCCAATATTGTTTTCATTCAATTTAAAGCTATTGAAATTAAACAAAAACATTTTTCCGAAACTCGCCAATTTAGTTTGTTCTTCATGTTCAGTGCAGTGTGATGTTCATGTTCATTACCGCCATAATGTTCATGCTCATTGCACCTGTTATGTTCATGTTTTACTGAGAGTGAGGGCATGTCTACTGAGAGTGAGGGCATGTCTACTGAGAGTGATGGCATGTCTTCTGAGAATGATGGCATGTCTACTGAGAGTGATGGCATGTCTTCTGAGAGTGATGGCATGTCTACTGAGAGTGAGGGCATGTCTACTGAGAGTGATGGCATGTCTACTGAGAGTGAGGGCATGTCTACTGAGAGTGATGGCATGTCTACTGAGAGTGATGGCATGTCTTCTGAGAGTGATGGCATGTCTACTGAGAGTGAGGGCATGTCTACTGAGAGTGAGGGCATGTCTACTGAGAGTGAGGGCATGTCTACTGAGAGTGAGGGCATGTCTACTGAGAGTGAGGGCATGTCTACTGAGAGTGAGGGCATGTCTACCGTGCCTACCATGTCTACCGTGTCTACCATGTCTACCGTGCCTACAATGTCTACCGTGACTACCATGTCTACCGTGCCTACCATGTCTACCGTGACTACCATGTCTACCGTGACTACCATGTCTACCGTGCCTACCATGTCTACCGTGACTACCATGTCTACCGTAACTATCATGTCTATCGTGACTACCATGTCTACCGTGCCTACCATGTCTACCGTGACGACCATGTCCACCAAAATCACATTAACGCTCGTCATGGCTGTAGAGTACGCATGCAATAGAGTTTAGCCATAATCCATTCCTTTTGAAATACGTCAGTATCTTGCCAACATAATGGCTCATGTCTGAGTTTAAATTTAGACATAGGTGTACTTTCAAGATTTAAACTCATGTCTCAGATCATCTAATGTCTGAATTGGCCAAATAGACTTGAATGCCATGTCTGAGAGTGTATGTCTTGAATTCCGTGTATGAGAGTTGAATGTCTTGAATGCCATGTCTGAGAGTTGCATGTCTTAAATGCCATGTATGAGAGTTGAATGTCTTAAATGCCATGTCTGAGAGTTGCATGTCTTAAATGCCATGTCTGAAAGTTGCATGTCTTAAATACCATGTCTGAAATGCCATGTCTGAAAGTCGCATGTCTTAAATGCCATGTCTGAGAGTGTATGTCTTAAATGCCAGGTCTGAGAGTCGCATGTCTTAAATGCCATGTCTGAGAGTGTATGTCTTTAATGCCATGTCTGAGAGTCGCATGTCTTAAATGCCATGTCTGAGAGTCGTGTGTCTTAAATGCCATGTCTGAGAGTCGCATGCCTTAAATGCCATGTCTGAGAGTCGCATGCCTTAAA
>JACJUY010003713.1:28820-39528 GCA_014220935.1 Platorchestia sp. MABIK | reverse complement strand
CCACAATCACCCCCATTCCCACAATCACCCCCATTCCCATTCCCACAATCACCCCCATTCTCTTCATTCCGCTAACTTTTTTACCTCATTCCAGTGATCAGAATTTTGTGCTCAGCGATATTCTCCTCATTTTCGGATTTCTGTTACTCATAGCCCACACGTTTCATTTTTTATGTATTTCTAAATCAGCTTTCGTTTCCATTCATTTACGAATTCATTTCGATCACTTGTGTTTTTTAAAGCCATCCTAGAGCATGAGATGCACTTTGGCATGACCCAGATTGCGGCGTTCTCTTCACGAATTGTGGCGAAAATGACTATGATTAAAAAATTACTTTGTATCTCCATTTTGCTCAAAGCGATCTAAAAAAGTAATATATGTCGGATCTCTATATTTTTCAAAGCGATTCTCAAAAAGCATCTTTGTCGTATCTCCATATTGTTCAAAGCGATCCTCGAGAACTACCTTCATGTACACTGTTAACACTGATGCTTGAACGAAATATGCAATAACAGTCGTTTCACATTTCTTAGACTAAAATCATGACCATCTTTAGTCCATCCCCGACTTTTAATTCTTACTTCGTCTTGGTTCTTGATCTAGTGGAAATCATCGACAATGAGCACATCGGGAAACCCAGTCTCTGAAACTGATGTATCGAGAAAACCTGTTACATCATCTGGCATTAACGTAGCCGAAAAATCTCATTGTCTGGAACAGATGCAGCGGAAACTTCATTATTTTCGTCGTCTAATTTGCACAAAACTTTTGCGAATGACTCAGGAGCGCATTTCCTTACGGTTCATGGACGGATTCACATTCGTTCCATTTGGATAATTCTTAGGCAAGGTACGCGATGCACGACTGCGGGAAATATGCGAGTGGGATTTCAAACGTTTTGCCTATAATTTTGGCAGGTTAAATTCAAGAACGGGAAGTAATGATACCATCAAACAAGTATCCTTAATTAAAATGCTACTTTGCATTAATATGCGAGTATAATTCTAATGTGCGTTCGTGGCGTTTTTTGCGGTTGTTAACGATTCGTTTGGGTAGGTTGTGAGTCGTAGAATTGAGAAATCAACATGACTGCTCGAACATATTTTTGTTCTTCTTAAGAAGTACGAAAAAAGTACAATAGGACAATGGCATTTTTCGCACTACAACAGTTTTTTCCTAAAAAGTTGTGAAACATAAAATATCATTCATTTATACCAGTACGTGAATGAAAAATTTACCTATTGGTACATACATGGCCCAACACACGGGAACGTGTTGAAGCACCGGCATTCAATTTATCATAATGGGAGAATCCATCATTTTCATTTACAGGGTGTCCCCCCCAAAAAAAATTTCAAGGACTGTAATTCCGAAACTATTAAACTTACAAATAATTGAAAAGTTACATTTTGTTTTTTAGCATTTGTTTCATCTCTGTACAAAATTTCAGAAGAATTGATTCAACCGTTTTTTTTAGCAGTATTTTTAGTGACCGATACTGAAAACCTGTTTGCACACTTATGTTAAACTTAGAATTTTATGATGATAAAACCGTTTTTTAATAACTTTCAACCGTTTATTAAATGGAAAATGCCACTAAAATAAAAAAACAATCGAAATAAGGAGGAAATTTATTGATCCTCCGACATTCGATATCGGGGAAATTCCGAATTGTTTAAGACTTGAATTGCCGGAAACTCTTCGATCAATTGAGCGAGATAAGGAGCAAGAAACTCCACTCGACATTTAAGAGTTCTGCAGTTAGAAATTCACCGACTATTTAGGAGTCAAATAATAAAAGAGCTTTGAATTAGAAACAACGGGAACCTTTCGATCAGAGATAAAATATCTTCCTATCTCATGACTTGAATAGCGGGACATAAATAGCGGGAAACCCTGAAATGAGCCGCAACACCACGAGACTTCGCATGCTCAGCCTGATACAGTGTTGCCAGATTTTGCTTTTTTCTCGTCAATTTATCCATTTCAAGGCCATCTGACTCCATTTTTGGCCATTATATTTAATTTAGGGATAATTCACTATATCATGTCAGTTTATTCAATTACTGACTAATAAATTCTACATCATCCCATTTGATCAATTTTACGTCTAATTCATCCAATTTCCTACAAATTCATTCAACATCAAGACATTAAATCTAATTTATCCCATTTTCAGTTCATTCTATCTAATGTATGTAAGTTCAATTTAGTGGCCAAAAGTCTCAAAAATGGGCAAATTTTGTTTGAAAATAGCTGAATTGGAGAGTTTTAGCCACCTAAGACCAATCTAAACGGAGAGTTTTGGCCACCTAAAGCCAGTCTAAACGGAGAGTTTTGGCCACCTAAAGCCGATCTAATTCTAGAGTTTTGGCCACCTAAGGCCAGTCTAAACGGAGAGTTTTGGCCACCTAAAGCCAGTCTAAACAGAGAGTTTTGGCCACCTAAGCCAGTCTAAACGGATAGTTTTGGCCACCTAAGGCCAGTCGAAAGACCAAGCCAGATAGACTGGCCAGCGCGGTCGATCCCGCTGATGGATGACCACAAAATCGCTTACGGTGACTGCCGCACCTCAAATATTTAGCGCTGCTGCCCGTCTGATATTTGCTGTTACTGACCACTCCGATATTTACTTCCGCTGGACATTTCCTTGACTTGCTGGACGTTCACGCTACTGCCACTCCACATTTCCTGACTGGCTGGACATTCACGCTACTGCCACTACACATTTCCTGACTGGCTAGACATTCACGCTACTGCCACTCCACATTTCCTGACTGGCTAGATTTTCACGCTATTGCGACTCCACATTTCCAGACAATTATTTCCTTGCATTCAGGCTATTACCGCTTCACATTTCCTGACTCAAGCAATTATTTCCTCGCAATCACACAGTTTTCCGTCAAGTAGAGTTTACTACTCTGCTTTTTGGTTTCATTTTCACAATTTTTCACATTAATCTCAGAAAAGGTAAATTACGCGTTTATTTTTCATAGTTTCTTGCAGGATAAATGGTTGATTTAGCTTAAGCCTCCCTAACCGCGACAAAGGCATTCCAAAGAGAGGAAGGAGAAAAGCCCCATTTAGTTTAAACTTGATAAGGGAAACAGGAATCTGTGCACAAGGTACATGAAAACAGTAAGTTCGGAAAATAGTTGACGAAACAAGATAAAAATTGACGAAGAAAGTAGTTGGTGCTGAAAAGATAGACAGGAGTGAACCCAAAAGATGGTCTGTAACAAAACAACATAACAAAAACCAGTTCCATTTCAACGAAAATAATGCCTGCTCAACCTGTAGCTCGGGACCTCAGATATTCCCCGTGGCGCGTTAGGTCCTGTGGATACAAAAGTTTCATTACTATGGGGGATTTCTTGCGGGATGTTGGGGGCTCCCTGCGGGATGTTGGGGGTTCCCTTCGGGATGTTGGGGGTTCCCTGCGGGATGTTGGGGGTTCCCTGCGGGATGTTGGGGGTTCCCTGCGGGTTGTTGGGGGTTCCCTTCGGGATGTTGGGGGTTCCCTTCGGGATGTTGGGGGCTTCCTGCGAGATTTCGGGGGTTCCCTGCGGGATGTTGGATTCTGTGGTCAAATGCTGGGTTTCAAATCTGAAAGTTTCACAACATCACACCTCCGTGTTCGTTACATTATTTATCGGCTCTTGCTAACGCTGAGATTTTAAGAGACTCTCTAACTATTTACGAACAATCGATGGTTATTTCACACGCCGCTGCTGCCTGCCGCTTTGAATTTTTTTGTTACAAATTATTTTTGTGAAAAATTAATGATTGAAAATATTTTCCGAACAAATTTTTTAAATTAATCAAATTATGAAAATAACTAAAAAATTATTTTTAAGTTAGTTTTTGCGGTGTTGTGTATCATATTCAATTTAAAAAACGTAGAGAAAAATTAATGATTGGAAATATTTTCCAATCACATTTTTTAAATTAATCAAATCATATAAACACCTACAAAATTATTTTGATCTAGTTTTTGGTGCTGTGTATTATATTATACTTAAAAAATGTAAATCATTTACCAGTAGGATGTTAATTTCACTCTCGAGTCGCGCTCGTAACAATGTGCAAGCGTGAGGTCAATTTTTTTTTCAAACTGTTAATATCTGTTTTTCACTGCTCAATGTATCTATAAATCTCACCGCATTGTTCTGAATAGCATCGGAATGCATCATTACGAGGCGCGTGCTTCCAATACTGAGCCTGCCACTCACCGGATGAATACTTTGACTGCCAGGTGGGCCACCGGTGGTACACGGAGGGAGTTTTCATAAAGCTGCTGACCGACCAGTAGTCACAAACTCAATTCTCACAAACACTTAATTGAAACTAAATGAAGGCGCGATCCAGTTAATGTTTGCTATTTTCAATATTGCTCACTATGATTGGCTTTAACATTGAGTTGATCATTGAACTTTAGTTTAAACCATGATGATGCGTGTGAGTTGTTTGTTGCGTGTGTTGTGCATGTGTTGTGTTTGACTGTGCGTCATATTTTAGTTTCAAGTTCATGGAATATATTTTTTCTTTCAATTTCAAGTTCATGTCTTTGTAGCTTCTGTGCTCGAGGGTGAGAATTTCAAGTTTCTTTTACGTTTTCTTGACATATACTTAGTAGTGATGTGCTGGTCAACTTTCGATGTGTTCTCTTCTCAAATACTTAGTCCTGAAGTGCTTTTCATTATTTTATGTGATTCTTGGCAAAAACTTGCGTGCTTTTCAATTTTCTACGGTGTTACTTGGCAAATACGTAATTTTTTGCGCGGTTTCTACGGGTAAATAGCGTGAGAATTTCAAGTGTGACCTTGTGAATTGCTCAGTTTCTTGTTTTGCTGAAGCTGTGATCTCAAAACTATTGGCTGGCGAGGCCTCAAGCTGCTTGGTACGCCGTCTCTCATTGGTCGGCCGCGGGCCACTCACGGCCCCGAACACAACACAACTTTGGTTTATCATTTTTCCCTGTTTGAGCTCGGAATGTTAATCAAGAGGCTATAGAAAGAGCAATGTAAAACGTCAAGGCTTTCGGAAACGGGCATTTTAGCAGTCGAGAAACTTATGCAGATGGCAAAGTGTGGAAGCAATCATTCAGAAGGGACGGGAGTTGAGTTCTATTTAAAGATGCAAGATCTCACCACGACTCATACGGAGCGTCAAAGATTAAAGTGTGAGCATTTTTGTACTCAAATTACCGTTATCACAACCACCGGCGGTACAATGGCATTGGCATCAAGTTGTCACCGACATCACAAAACTAAACGCATTAGAGAACCAATTTAACAAAAAATACAATACATTGAGGCTATTTTCGAGAAGGATCCTATAGTCCAAAAATTGATAAAATGGTTAAAGGATATAGAGCGTCAAAGGTTAAATTATCATTTAAAAGGTTAAAAGGTTATATCATTTAAAAGGCTAAATGATAAACAGCGTCAAAGGATAAATGATATACAGCGTCAAAGGATAAATGATATAAAGCGTCAAAGGATAAATGATACAAAGCGTCAAAGGATAAATGATACAAAGCGTCAAAGGATAAATGATACAGAGCGTCAAAGGTTAAATGATACAGAGCGTCAAAGGATAAATGATACAAAGCGTCAAAGGATAAATGAAACAAAGCGTCAAAGGATAAATGATACAAAGCGTCAAAGGTTAAATGATACAAAGCGTCAAAGGTTAAATGATACAAAGCGTCAAAGGTTAAATGATACAAAGCGTCAAAGGATAAATGAAACAAAGCGTCAAAGGTTAAATGATACAAAGCGTCAAAGGTTAAATGATACAAAGCGTCAAAGGTTAAATGATACAAAGCGTCAAAGGTTAAATGATACAAAGCGTCAAAGGTTAAATGATACAAAGCGTCAAAGGATAAATGATATACAGCGTTAAAGGTTAAATGATATACAGCGTCAAAGGTTAAATGATACAAAGCGTCAAAGGTTAAATGATACAAAGCGTCAAAGGATAAATGATACAAAGCGTCAAAGGTTAAATGATACAAAGCGTCAAAGGTTAAATGATACAAAGCGTCAAAGGATAAATGATATACAGCGTCAAAAGTGAAATGATATAGAGCATAAATTCACGTTGTCATAGCGGTATATTTGGCCGCGTGAGTAGATGTAAATTTGGATACAAGATGCGTATTTTTATGGCAAAAAATTTTCAAGTTTGAGCTTTTACAATAAAAAATTTGACGAATTTCACAAAAAATTGCGTGTCTCCTTTGCAGCAGTACGAGTATTTTATGAAAAAAACACTTCTAATTCAAGCTCTCCATGTAAAATTTGAAGAATTTCCCGAACAAATATCGTGTTTCCTTTGCTGCAATTTGAGTTTTTTATGAAAAAATTTATAATTTGAGCTTTAAATTTGAAGAATTCAAAGAATATGAAGAATTTCACGAACAAAAGACCCCACAAAAAGCCCAGTCCATGCTGAAGAACACACGCTGTCAGTAGTATCGCTACGACAACTCAAATAGCTACGCAAATTAAGAACTTTCAAACTGCACCTTCTGACTCGGCAACAAAAAATCTCGGTATGAATCCAAGGTCCCGTGAGCAATCAAGCAATTTTTCAATTTCAAATAAAATTAAATAAATAAATATTTTATTTCTCAAACAATTAAAATTATTACCATCATTTTATTTAAAATTAATGTCGTCACAATCAAAATTGGTTTTTAAATTGATGTTCAATTTTAGTTCATAACTTTGAGTGCGGCTGGTAAAGCTGAAGGTTAATATTCAACTCACATTTAAATTCAATTGTAGTAAACAATGTTGAGAATAACAAACATTGACTGGATCGTTTATTCATTTAGCTTTGATTAATTATTTATGAAAATTGTGCTTGTGAATAATGGTCGGTCAGCAGCATTAAAAATATTCTGTTCGTGGCCACCGGTGGCTCACGTCGCAGTCAAAGTGCCAAAAAGTCGCGATACTTGAGCTCATTCTTTGATCTTGAACTGCGATATCGGTAGATTCCGATACCGACACAGAATAGCAATTTCAGCAGTGGGTCGATACCGATACAGAATACCAATTTCAGCAATGGGTCGATACCGATACAGAATAGCAGTTTCAGCAGGGGGTCGATACCGATACAGTATAGCAGTTTCAGCAATGGGTCGATACCGATACAGAATAGCAATTTCAGCAGTGGGTCGATACCGATACAGAATAGCAGTTTCAGCAGTGGGTTGATACCGATAAAGAATAGCAGTTTCGGCAATGGGTCGATACCGATACAGAATAGCAGTTTCAGCATTGGGTTGATACCGATGCAGAATGGCAATTTCAGAAATGGGTGAAAAACTAAGATTTTCAGAACTAAGATTTATTGACCGGATGAATTCCGATGTTGGACTGTGATTTCAGTTCTAAGTCGATACCGGTACAGAATTACTATTTCCCTACTGGTTCGATATCGGTATCGTGTAAAAGCTGATTCAGTTCCAAGTGATAAATATGGCTTTTGCAGCACTTGAAGCACATGCAGCACTTGCAGCACTTGCAGCACTTGCCCCACCTACAGCACTTACATCACTTGCAGCACTTGCAGCACTTGCAATACTTGCAGCAGTTACAGCTCTTACAGCACTTGTAGCACCAGTTGCGGTGCATAATTTTGCTATTTGACAATGAGAAATAAAATCTAAATAAATTCAGCAAAAATAGTAGACGTAGTGATGGTACCCGTATGAGTAATGGTATTAAAAATATTCATGAGCGATATCAATGATAACAAAAAAAATTAAATGATAACCATGAGTACCACTGAAGAATCTCAATTCTAACAACAGCACTTCTAGCAACCAACTTTAATTTTTTTCGCTCTATTTATTGAGGTACATCCTGATTTTGATAATTTACGCCTAGGCTTACAAATTATTTTACATCCATTTTTTCTTACAATTGGATTGATTTCTTCTGCAGGAATCCGTCAAAATGACTCGAGCCAAATGGGGCCGCCAACCAACATAGGATTGATGGGCCCCACGAATCAACGAAACTTATATCAGGGCCCCATGCATCAAGGGAACCCGAGTCAGGGCTCCATGCATCAAGGGAACTCGAGTCAGGGCCCCATGCACCAAGGGAACCCGAGTCAGGGTCCCATGCATCAAAAAATTAACAAACTAGATTCACCAGATCCTAAACTATTCGGTCAAGGGCCGACTAATCGAGCACATATAGACTCTTATTCTGACTCTGGCCAGCGTGAAAGTCCCTTGACCGTCGGCATGGGGCCAAGTGACAATCGAAAGTTGGGTCTCTTAAGACAAGGCTCTTTGGGACAAAGGCAGTGTCATACTCCGGGTCAGGGATGTCAAAACCCTGTGGGTAAAGACCTTGGGCCAAGGGGCCAAATCTCTAACCAGCGTCATGAGACCTCGTGGGGCATGCCCCAACATATGAACGGCATTGTGGGCCACCGTGAGACCTCCGGGTCAAGTAAGTTGGCCCTCGGTTGTTGTAGCTGCTTATGAGTGTCCTGTCGTAGCAGCTCTTGCCTTGCGTCGCTTTGCCTTGCTGTGACATGGAGTACAAAATAAATCTTCATGTCAATGAACTTTCTTTTTTGGGTGGACATTGTCAGCAACCAACTTTCGGGTGTCAATAGCCAACTTTTCAGCGTCAGCAACCAACTTTCTAGTGTCTGCAACCAACGTTCAGACCACACATCTCATGCTCAACGATGGTGAATCTTTGCTCTCCAGTGCGCTGTTTGTGTTCATGGATTTTTGTTTTCTGAGAGGAAGCGTGAATGGGTCGTGATTAGCAACAGATTAAAGATTTGCACGGTCGCAACATACACCGTCCGTTTACTCACATCTTTCACAATGCATCGCTTTCGTTGAATCCGTTGTAATAATCCAGTTGAAATTTCCCAAATTACAATATGATGAAAACCAGTCACCATAAACTCGAGCCTCTCGATTAACATTTCCTAATGTCGCCAGTAGAATTACTGACTCATGTCAAATCGAGGACCTAATTTACTGTTCTATTTCGACTCTCAAACTTGTTGGTCTCTGCATGAAGGAGAATATAACGCTAATTTTATATTACGATTGAACATTGACGCTTGAAAATGACGATGAGCTTCAAAAACTAAGATGAGCTTTCTTAACACGTTCCCTGTGTATTGGGCCGCATGTGTACCAGTAGGTAAATTACTCATTCACGTACCGGTATAAATGAATGTGTTTTCATCTGTTTCGCGATCTTTTTAAAAATTAACTCACCAAACGAGGCAAAATGTTATCGCGCAACTCCATTCTTATATTTCTTAGGAAGGATACAAATGTCTTTCAACAGTAAAGTCCATTTCCCAGTTTTGTTACTTACAACCTAGCCAAACGAGCCGTTAGCAACCGCAGAAACACAGATGAGCTTTTTGAAAATGGTGAGTTTTAAGAAGGGCGCACTACTGCAGGGGCTGGAAAAGTGATAAATCCACCCAGGAAAGAAAGTTCGATTACTGAACTGGTTTACAGATCTCTAGACATCACGCTTTCGGTGGGACAGCTTCAGCTCCCGCTAGCGTTGCTTCTGCGTCCGTCGTACTGTGTTCGTAGTGTTGCTTCAATTTCAGCTGATATTGCCTTAACTCTAGCTGATGTTGCCTTAACTCTAGCTGATGTTGCCTTAACTCTAGCTGATGTTGCCTTAACTCTAGCTGATGTTGCCTTAACTCTAGCTGATGTTGCCTTAACTCTAGCTGATGTTGCCTTAACTCTAGCTGATATTGTCTTAACTTCAGCTGATGTTATCTTAACTCTAGCTGATGTTACCTTAACTTTAGCTGATGTTGCCTTAACTTTAGCTGATGTTGCCTTAACTCTAGCTGATGTTGCCTTAACTTCAGCTGACGTTACCTTGATCAGCTGATGTTACCTTGTCGCAATTCTGTGGCGCCTTGTGTGTGTGTGTGTGTATTCGAGCTTGTAGCCTTGCGTTTAAAGGAGTGGAAGCTTGCATCTGGAACGACTGCCTATCTAAATTGAGGACAAATATCAAATTTTGTCATAAATTCATAAATAAATAACATATTTAAAAATACAAAACAAATTTTATTGTACTTTTTTTTGTCGTACTCGCGAAGGGAAGTCGGTTGCGTGCAGTAGAGCTCGCTTGGCTGGTGTACTAAACGCTGCTCGGTAAAATTTGTTGTGCTTTTCTGTTCGTGCTTTTTGTTAAGTAGCAGTACTCCCCCGTCGCTTTTCTTAGTATTTGCTTCAGTTGTGCAACTTAGGATCATGTACAGTAACTAACGATCACGTACATTGAACTGCAACCAATAAGATTTTATGTTTATTTTTGGTTTAAGTGTGATTTCACAAAAATGTTATTAACCACACAACTGCCGCTATAGAAAAATTCGAAGTTATTTTTCGTTTGAAAATTGAGTCGGTCGAGCATTTCTGGTGATCGAGCGTTCGAGTCCTACACACCTGGATTTTTTACCCTGCTACAGAGTTGGGAGTTGCTTTTAAAAGTTACGAGTTACAGCTACTGCAAATGTTGCAAACCCAAAACGGATGAAATAGGGAGTACCTTTGAAATAATAGAAAATGAAGGAAATAGCAGCGGATCCGAAAGAAAATGTCACCAGAAATGAAAGAAAATTTTACCAGACACGAAAAAAATGTTAAAAGAAACGAAAGAAAATGATCAT
>JACJUY010003713.1:1925-14749 GCA_014220935.1 Platorchestia sp. MABIK | reverse complement strand
GGTACAACCAATGTACACACTGCATAGTCTTACAGGTACAACCAATGTACACACTGCATAGTCTTGCAGGTACAACCAATGTACACACTGCATAGTCTTACAGGTACAACCAATGTACACACTGCATAGTCTTACAGGTACAACCAATGTACACACTGCACAGTCTTACAGGTACAACCGATGTACACACTGCATAGTCTTACAAGTACAACCAATGTACACACTGCATAGTCTTCCAGGTACAACCGATGTACACACTGCATAGTCTTACAGGTACAACCAATGTACACACTGCACAGTCTTACAGGTACAACCGATGTACACACTGCATAGTCTTACAAGTACAACCAATGTACACACTGAGTAGTCTTATAGGAATAATCAACGTAAACACACTCCTATGATGTCAGCAAAGTCCTCCCCCACTGTAAACAACCTACAATTAAACTAATGTAGACGTAAGGTCCCCATTAGGGACGAAGATAAACGGCTTGATGGGACGCACGCAAGGGCAATCTCTGCTCCCTTATTTTACCCAGAACCTTATTTTGCTTATTTTATCTTATATCAATGTATTGTTATAGTTGTAAAGTTTCATTGCTACACTGAAGGTCTGTCAATGGCGACCCAATTTAGGACGCAATTAGAATTGTTCAAGTCACGAAATGGCGTGTGTGGGAGATCCCATTCACGAAATGGCGTGTGTGGGAGATCCCACTCACAAAATGGCGTGTGTGGGAGATCCCACTCACAAAATGGCGTGTGTGGGAGATCCCACGCACAAAATGGCGTGTGTGGGAGATCCCACTCACAAAATGGCGTGTGTGGGAGATCCCACGCACAAAAATGGCGTGTGTGGGAGATCCCACTCACAAAATGACGTGTGTGGGAGATTCCACTCACGAAATGGTGTGAGTGGGAGATCCCACTCACAAAATGGCGTGTGAGGGAGATTCCACTCACAAAATCGCGTGTGTGGGAGATCCCATTCACAAAATGGCGTGTGTGGGAGATTCCACTCACAAAATGGCGTGAGTGGGAGATTCCACTCACAAAATAGCGTGTGTTGGAGATCCCACTCACAAAATGGCGTGTGTGGGAGATTCCACTCACAAAATGGCGTGAGTGGGAGATTCCACTCACAAAATGGTGTGAGTGGGAGATCCCACTCACAAAATGGCGTGTGTTGGAGATTCCACTCACAAAATGGTGTGAGTGGGAGATTCCATTCACAAAATGGCGTGTGTGGGAGATTCCACTCACAAAATGGTGTGAGTGGGAGATTCCACTCACAAAATGGCGTGAGTGGGAGATTCCACTCACAAAATGGCGTGAGTGGGAGATTCCACTCACAAAATGGTGTGAGTGGGAGATTCCATTCACAAAATGGCGTGAGTGGGAGATTCCACTCACAAAATGGTGTGAGTGGGAGATTCCATTCACAAAATGGCGTGTGTGGGAGATTCCACTCACAAAATGGTGTGAGTGGGAGATTCCACTCACAAAATGGTGTGAGTGGGTGATTCTATTCACAAAATGGCGTGAGTGGGAGATTCCACTCACAAAATGGTGTGAGTGGGAGATTCCACTCACAAAATGGCGTGTGTGGGAGATTCCACTCACAAAATGGCGTGAGTGGGAGATTCCTCGCACAAAATGGCGTGAGTGGGAGATTCCACTCACAAAATGACGTGTGTGGGAGATCCCACGCACAAATGGCATGTGTGGGAGATCCCACGCACAAAATGGCGTGAGTGGGAGATTCCACTCACAAAATGGCGTGAATGGGAGATTCCATTCACAAAATGGCGTGAGTGGGACATTTCACTCACAAAATGGCGTGAGTGGGAGATTCCACGCACAAAATGGCGTGTGTGGGAGATCACCTTTGGCCAGCGATTAGGGAAGCTTATTCTGCATTCACGTCGCACTTGATGGAAAATTTCTTATCGATAAAATTATCAGTCTTTGGAGCATGTATCTTTCCAGAAACCTTACAATATTCGAATTTTTTCTTTGCATTCTTAGATATTGTCACTCAGTAAGTTTTTTCACTCGCTAGTCTAAGAAAAGGAAACATTTATGTGATATAGTGCTAAGTGTATCATGTTTGACACACTTATGCGTGTCGTATCAACCCATGACACACCGTGGTGTGTCACAACATCTTGATTGATAATGTATATCGATGAAAAACTTTTGCGAGTCTGTTTTGCAGCAAGTTAATGCACAAAAATATGTTGGTTTTGTGAAAAAATTTTCTTCAGTTCATTGATAAGTTATGTATTATTTGGTTTCCCCTTGAAAATGGGCTAAAATATAGGCGGTTTTTGAAATTTTGTCGCAGCAAATGTCTTAAATGGTAGAATATAGTTGTAAAGAAAATTTAATTGCAATGGAGACTGCAAATCACAACTTCTTGGGCAAACAGTGAAAGCGAGAATGAGATATTCTTATTCGGTTGTGGTATTCCACCGCTACTGCACCAGATGTGAGCGACTGTTTAGGTGCTTTCTCATCTCAATGTAGTATCGTACTTTGAAATTGAAATTTTTCCGACTGAAATTATGTTCTTTTACTAGTCACTTCAATCCGCTTTACCAACTTTCGGTATCCCCCGCCACCAGCCTCAAACGAGACATGCCAAATGGATATAATTATATAATTAATGTATTATCTAAAAAACCTGAATGATTCACTGCGGTCATCATGATCAAACAATTATCTTCGTTAAGGGTGTGTGGAGGGCATCAGTAATGCCGTTCTTCAAGGTTATCATTTATACGCCGATGTTCAGTATCATTTATCGATTTCTTATCTTTTCCATTCTACACTCTGATACTTTTTAACTAACAAAGGGAATTAAAACATGAAAAACCACTCATTTCACTATTGAAAGTTGACAACTAAGTATCACAAAGCTGTAGAGGGAAAGAAGATATTTAGATACGATGGTAATAATGTGGACTTATCTTACCAGTCCTTTTGGGCGTAGGTGATGCCTATGAGGGGAGAATGATCGCATTTTGAATTGAAGTTGATAGGGAAAATCGAAGCAAAATGGATCTTTTGATCTTTTATGATGATTCACGCCACTTGTATTCACTCTGTAGCCTGTTCGTTGGGGTCATCGCCAACACCTCTCAGGGGGATACAACTGTTGTGTCTATAAGAATTAGCGCTCCCTGTGGGAAAATATGAAGCCCCGAGCTGAGAGTTAGGTAGGCCTTTTTATGTTAAGTTGAAGTGTTTCTTGTATTTGAAAAACAGATGTTCTGTTTTTCAGCATTTACTACTTTCTTCAACTTCTATCTTGCTCAATGATCTTCTTTCTCAACTTACTGTTTCTATGCACCTTGTGCGCAGATGCTGTATTCCTTTATCGTTCCCTTATCTTATCTACTAAATGTTGCCTTCATCCTTTCTCTCTTTGGAACGTCTTTGTTGCGGTTAGGGAGGCTTAATGTCCCAGGGTTATTAACATGTTCGGTTCTTTCTAGCCCTGAAGGTTTTTGTTATGAACAAAACGTTACGGCAATGGGTAGCAGTTAACTCGTGTTGAAGCCCACAATCTTGATTAATCATTAAGAACTAAACAATTAACAATTTCAATGAAAAAATGTTGAGTGAAATTTTTCTCCAATTGAACGTATGAAAAACTTGAACTATTTCGTAAAGTTGGAAAAGGCGTTCGATCTGCGTGAGCTGCGACTGTTATTCGTCGTATAATTCGTATATTCGTTGTAAATTGTATTCGAATAATTATTCGTATATTCGATGTAAATTGTATTCGAATAATTATTCGTATATTCGTTGTAAATTGTATTCGAATAATTATTCGTATGTTCGTTGTAAATTGTATTCGAATAATTATTCGTATATTCGTTGTAAATTGAATTCGTATAATAATTCGTATATTCGTTGTAAATTGTATTCGTATAATTATTCGTATATTCGTTGTAAATTGTATTCGAATAATTATTCGTATATTCGTTGTAAATTGTATTCGAATAATTATTCGTATATTCGATGCAAATTGTATTCGAATAATTATTCGTATATTCGTTGTAAATTGTATTCGAATAATTATTCGTATATTCGTTGTAAATTGTATTCGAATAATTATTCGTACATTCGTTGTAAATTGTATTCGCATAATTATTCGTACATTCGTTGTAAATTGTATTTTTGTAACTATTCGTATATTCGTTGCAAATTGTTTGTTGGAATTGCACAAATGCTGCACCGCTCTCGAGATGAAAATTTCCTTTCGAGGCATGGCAGGAAACGTCGCTGGCCAGACGCGCTCCTCCCTTGCACTCATCGGATGCAATTTAGGAAATTCTACGAAACACAACAAATACGTAAACGCACGTGACGGATTACGTGAGTTCGTTGAAGACTTACAGAATTTCAGGGGAGAAATGCAGCGTCTCTCCGGGAAATTTCGCGATTTAGAATTTCGTTCAGGCGTGCGAGTGTGTGTGTGTTTGTGTGTAAGTAATACCGATCCCAAATGTTGGGTGAGTTTCTGTAGCAAACTCGCTGTGAATAATGTTAAGCCAAAATAGTATATTTCCCAAAATGATTACTTTTGTATATCTTGTACGTGTAATTACTTGAACAATTAATCAATTTTGAGTGGAAGTGTGCGTAGAGCACGCTTGAGACGTAACGTAGAGGCCGACTTGCAGAGAGTGGACGGTAGAAACAAATGAGTAGATGAGCAAGGAAGGATAAGGTAGATGCAGACTTGTGGAAAGTGGACGGTAGAAAGAAAGGAGTAGATGAGCAGGCAAGAATGAGGTAGAGGGAGGCTCGTCGCAAGTAGATGGTAGATAGATAGGAGTAAACAAGCATAAAAGGGGTTCGGTCGAAACAAACAAACACTCAAGAACAAATACAGCTTCTTGGCAAAATCAAACACTTTAATTCAATTGAATCTAACGAGAAAGAAACCAATAGAGCGTCAGCCATAGGGTATGAATCCTAGTTCCTCATGCATTCATGAGTGCGACCTGAACTGATGAGCGAGACAGGCTGCGCGATGGACTGGTACGCGCCTTACTGGTTCTGATCCCTCCAAAGGGATACAACTATTGTACCTATGGGAATATGCGCTCCCAGGGGAATATGTGTAAGGGCCTGAGCTGAGAGTTAGGTAGGCCTTCATTTTGTTGAAACAAAATGTTTTCTGTCACGTTATGGACCACTTTTTCCAGTTCACTGCTGTTCTGTTTTTCAGTACCCACTTCTTTCTTCTTCAACCTTTATCTTGTTTCATGAACTTCTTTCTCAACTTACTGTTTATATGCCCCTTCTGCATAGATTCCCCATTCTCTTATCTCCATACTAAATGGTGCCTTCCTCCTTTCTCTCTTTGATACACTTTTTTATAACGGTTAGAAAGGCTTAAACTAATTTATTATCTTAATCTTACTTGTTCAAACCCTAATTAATGATAAATACCTAAGAATCACTTAATTGGCTCATGTGAGTCTTATTAATTGAGCAATTCTTTCTTGTCGTAATAGGCCTACAGTTTTTCTTTCTTTGCATTCGTTGTCTTTTCAAATCGTTAACTTTACAATTATTAACTTACAGTCATTAACTCTACAGTCATTAACCATTCTGTTATTAACTTTACAGTCATTAGCACCTCAGTCATTAACTATAACAACATTAACTATAACGACATTAACTACAACGTCATTACCTATATCTTCAGAAGCCCTAAAGTCATTAAATACACTGTCATAAATTGCATTCATAAACCATTGCCATTTACTACACATAAACTACACAAACTACACACTCATCAACTACGTGTACACTAGACAGTCATTCATTAAACATGAAGATTACCGCGGCTCTGAGCAGTGCAGTGCGCAGGAGTCTGTTGTGGGTCTTTCAATTCCAACGTATCTTGCCTTCAACAACATATTTGGTCTGCCGCGCTCTATGGTTATTGCGTGTGTTGATGTTTTCAACTGGTATAGTTGAAATGGTTCTAATGAGATATATATAAAAATTTCAGTTTGAATACTGAAGGAACGCACTTGTGAGAGATGAGAATAATAAATTTCGGGAAATAATGCGAAAAAAAGAAACTCGTTTTCAAGTGATTAATATTGCCAATTTCGGGAAATAACATGAACTGTATTGAATTGTGATTAAATGTCAAATTGTGGAATAAGGGAACGTAGTGATAATAAGAGACATTCTCTGCAAAGGAAAATGTTTGAAAATAGCTGCGTAAAAAGGAGGGCAATGCTGTCATTTAACTTCGAATAGCTTCCATAAATTAAAGTTTCTTGCACCAGAGCCATTGTACGTACTGAAATGACCTAGTCTCAAGTGAGAATGTTTTGACAAATTCGCTCAATCAGTCGCGTAAACAATTTTTTGTTGCACCAGAGCCATTGTACGCATTAAAATGACCTGGTTTCAAGTAAGAATGTTGAGGTAAATTCGCTCAATCAGCCGCGTAAACAATTTTTCCCGCACTTTTGAAAGGAGCAGATGCATCTGTTTTCTGTGGCACTTGGTCTTGTTTTGAAGCAAGTTCAAGCGGTGCTGCGGTGCTCTATTGCGTGTTGTTGCAGAACAGGAGTGCCCTGTTCCTGTTTGGACAGCTGGCAACAAACAGCGCCAAACAGTTCGGCCCAAACAGACAAAAACAGGCGGCCTGTTTGTGGTCGCGGAGAGGTGTCGCTCGGTCGGGTTCTGCCGAAAACGATTTTGGACGTCGCGAGCAGTGTGACCATTTCAAGCAGACCCTGCACGCCAAATTTGGTTACACGTTTTTTTTGTGGTTATAGTGACAGTTTCAGACACCTTTTCAAGGAATTTTAGAAACACAATATTAGCCCAATAACCAGTAAATTTTGGGGGTCTTGGCTGAAATACTGCGGTAATTTATCTGGAATTGTCAGAAATGAAACCCAGTAAATGGGAACATTTTTATCGAAGTATTCAGAAAATGACTGAGATTTTAGGGATTTCCTAATGTCCTTCAGAAAGGACGGTGGTCGATATAGGGTTTTATATCCTCTCAGGGGGATCCAACTATTGTATCATATCGGAATTAGCGCTCCCAGGGGGAAAATGTGTGAGTGCCCAAGTTGAGAGTTAGGTAGGCCTTTTTTTTGTTGAAATAAAACGTCTTTTGTTATGTTAAGGACCACTTATTTTCGGTTCACTGCTGTCCTATTTTTCAGCACCTACTATTTTTTTCTTCTACTTTAATCTTATTTCATGAACTTCTTTCTGAACTTTCTGTTTTTTTACCTCTTTTGCATAGATTTCGTATTCCTTTATCTCCATACTAAATGGTACCTTTCTCCTTCCTCTCTTCGAAACGCTCATTTTTTTAGCGGTTTGGGAGGCGTAAACTAACATTTAATCTAAACTATAGGCTTTTAATTTATTTTGAAGGAATAATTTAACTGTGAATCATGTATCGTAGGCTCAATGTTTTAAAACATGGTTTTTATCGTCCGCTCTTACACCAACGCAGCGTGTAGCATTTGTAATAACGAGGAAATTCTGAAGCAAATTTCACGCACCTGCTCGGAACATTAGTCGGAGCAAGCGACTCCTCTGCTGAAGCAGAAACGGAAACGGCAACCGAGAGAAGACACAGGGATACCGCGCTATTTAATGTGGTCGCATTTTGCTCTTTCCTCTCGAACGCTAGGAGCAGAAAAAAATTTATTGTAATTCTGAACGCTGCAATGATATTCCCCCAAAGTCAAGAGCTAAAAGAATATTATTATTGTGAACGCTGCATTGATATTCCTCCAAAGTTAAGAGCTAAAAAAATTTTGGTAATGTTTACGCTGCATTGATATTCCTCCAAAGTCAAGAGCTAAAAAAAAATTTTAATTGTGAACGTTGCAATAATATTCCCCCAAAGTCATGACCAGAAAAAGGATTGTAATTGCTCATGAAATGCAGTTGTAAAATGAAGTAATCGGTGTTTCTTTTTAGAATTTTTTGATGTCGATCATTTTGTGCCTTCAAAAATGTTCTGTCTTCTCTACAGGAAAGAGCATCACATTCCATTTAAGAAAGGTTCTGGTTTTAATCCAGGTCTTTAGCACGGTATTTTCACTGGAGTGAAAGCAGCTCCTCTGGTGATAAAGAAAACGGAGATTACTGGTAGAAAAGTTAAAAGTGAGATTTACTCTTTAATTCTTCGCTCTCCGTGAAGCTTACGTTGCTGTGTACCAGGACGTATAAAACGAGAAAATACTACGTAATTGTTATATTGGATGAGTTTTTTTAACACTTTGACTGCGACATGCGCCACCGGTGGTCACTGAGGGAGTTTTCATAATGCTGCTGATCGACCAGTAGTCACAAACTCAATTTTTATAAATACTAAATCAAAACTAAATGAAGGCATGATCCAGTTAATGTTTGATATTTTCAACATTGCTCACTACAATAGTTTAAATTTGAGTTGAATGTCAAACTTCAATTTTACCAGCCGCGGTCAAAGTGTTGAGCCTCGCCAACTACAAAAAGGCGCTCCCAAGACAGGAAGGCACCGTTTAGTATGGAGTATAAGGAACAGAAAATCTAAGAAGGTCTGCACACGCTACCTATAGAAACAGCAACTGAAACCAGTTTATAAAATAAAAGTTGAAGTAAAAGCGAGTGTCGAAATATAGAAAAGCACTGAACCGAAGCAAATATATAGTTCGAAACAACACAAAAATCTCATTCTATTTCAACAAGAGCAAGCCTTACCTAGCCTTCGTCTCGGGACTTAACATCTTCCCCTCAGGAGATTTTGAATAATGGAACAATCGATAAAAATCTATTTTAAAAAGTGTTCAACTTTAAAAATGGTTCTTTAATATTAATGTTTTGCACGATTTTTTAATAATTTTATTTATTTTCTACCCCATTTTTTATTATGATTACTTTTATTTTATTATTATTTTTTTCAAAGGTTTTCTTCCACGGGCGTTGAATGAAGGTGGCGATGTGATGTATGAAAATGTTCAGCAGTTTAACACCAATTGCGTGAATTTATACGTGCAAGAACATACACGACAGGAGACATATTCCCCTCAGGAGATTTGTAATAATTGAACGGTAGAAAAAAAAAATTCAACGCGACACAGATTTTGGCAGGGCAATGACAAGGCCAGCCTGAGCGCTAGCGTTGGCTGCTCAAAACAGTGCAACTTCGCACGTTAATTTGTTCTCTAAATTTGGATGCAGTTACGAAATGAATGAACCTGGAACTGTTGATTACACTATTTATGTTAATGTATGGGAGATGGAACTGTTACCCGCACTATTTATGTTAATGTGTGGGAGATGGAACTGTTACCCGCACTATTTATGTTAATGTGTGGGAGATGGAACTGTTGACCGCACTATTTATGTTAATGTATGGGAGGGGGAACTGTTGACCGCACTATTTATGTTAATGTGTGGGAGATGGAACTGTTGACCGCACTATTTATGTTAATGTGTGGGAGATGGGACTGTTGACCGCACTATTTATGTTAATGTGTGGGAGATGGGACTGTTGACCGCACTATTTATGTTAATGTATGGGAGGGGGAACTGTTGACCGCAAAGTATTTATGCGAATTATCATTTATTTATGTTAATTAATTTCCGCGGTTAAAATGTTTGCATCCCGCTGAAAACTCATCAACTTTAAAAAAACATTCACTTGTCAGCATAAATTCCCACAATTGACATGAAACCCTTGAACATTTTCACGCATCACACCGCCACCTGCATTACAAAATCGCACAGTTTCCAACATCATCAATACGACGAGCGCAAAAAGCTCTCCATTTACTCTAGCATTTTATTTAGAACTTTACAAACGAGCTCATAAGACGCCCGAGTTGCAACCCTAATGGGGAAATGCTCGCGCATTTCTCGTAAATCTTCACTAAATCCCCGCACGCCAGCCCCAGATGCCCGATATTTGCGCCGCTGTCTTCAAATAATATTATCCAAATATTTGTTCTCGTTGAAAAAATATCTTATTTCTTAGCAGTTCTTTAGGTAAAATTATCTCACTATTCCTCAGTAATTTATTTTCCCATGAAGAAATATTGTGAATCATTTCTTATTATTTCTGCAAGTATTTTCATGCTATTCCTCAGAATTTTGTTTTTTCCTTGAGGAAATATTGTCTATCATTTCCTATTATTTCTTTCACTAAAATTATTTCACTATTCCTCAGTACTTTATTTTTTCCTTGGAGAAATATCGTTGATCATTTCTTATTACTTATTTAAGTTATGTATCTTACTATTTCTCACCATTTCTTTGAGTAATATTTTCCTACAATTTCCTTAAGTACACATTATTTCCTCACTTAATTTAACCTTATCTCATACTTTTTTCGGTAATATATAATTAGTAGTTCGCATCATTTTTTTGAGTATCATTCTATTATATTTTCCTATTTTTCTATTTATATTTTATTCGCTATAATTATTTAATGAAATAATGCTCTCATATTATTTTTATAAAGTCTATATTGTCTTACTCTCTCTCATTATTTCATCCAGTAATCTTATTTTATAATCACTTATTAGTATTTCTTCAGATAGTGTTATCTTATCTTTCATTATTTTTTGCTCACGTCGCCAGCTGGTGACGGCAGCTGCAGGCGCAGACCGGCGCTGTGGCGAGCACCTCCGCCAAATCTAAATTCTTTATTCGCCAAAAATCCAACACCTTAATTCCTCAATTTTCAGATATTTTCCTCCAAAAATGAAGGTGGCGATGTGATGTATATAAATGTTCAGCAGTTTCACACCAATTGCGTGAATTTATACAAGCGAGAACATACACAACAGGATACATATTCCCCTCAGGAGGTTTGCGATAATTGAACGATCGAAAAAATTCAACGCGACACAGATTTTGGCAGGGCAATGACACGGCCAGCCTGAGCGCCAGCGTTGGCTGCTCAAAACAGTGCAACTTCGTCCGTTAATTTTTCTGAATTTGGAGTCAGTTACGAAATAAATTAACGTGGGACAGTTGACCGCACTTTTTGCGTTAATTTATTTAGTTTCCCCAATCCTCCCCAATCCTCCCACAATTCTCCACCAATCCTCCCTCAATTAGGCGAATAATGGAATACCTTAATCTCTTAATGTCTAATTAGGTAAATAATAGAATACCTTAATCCTTTAATGTTTAATTAGGGAAAACATGGAATATCTTAATCCTTTAATCTCTAATTAGGCAAGTAAATAAATACCTTTTTCCTTTAATATCTAATTAGGCAAGTAATTAAATACCTTAATCCTTTGATCTCTAATTAGGCAAGTAAATAAATACCTTAATCCTTTAATATCTAATTAGGCAAGTAATTAAATACCTTAATCCTTTGATCTCTGATTAGGCAAGCAATTAAATACCTTAATCCTTTAATATCTAATTAGGCAAGTAATTAAATACCTTAATCCTTCTATCTCTAATTAGGCAAGTAATTAAATACCTTAATCCTTTAATGTCTAATTAGGCCCCTTCAGGGAGAAACAACTATTGTATCTATGGGAATTAGCACTCCCAGGGGGACCATGTGAGGGCCCGAGCTAAACGTTAGGTAGGCTTCATTTTTGTTGAAATAGAATAGGTTTTGTTTTGTTACGTACCATCTCTTTTCGGTTCACTGCTGTCTTGTTTTTCAGCACCTACTACTTTCTTCTACAACGTTTTCTTGTTTCATGAACTTCTTTCTTAGCTTACTGTTTCTGTGGACCTTGTGTATGTATTCCACGTTCCCTCAACTCCATACTAAATGGTGCCATCCTCCTTCCTCTCTCGGTAATCTTTGTCGTGGTTAAGGGAAGCTAAAACTTTTTTATATAATAATATCTAATCATTCAGGTAATTAAATCCCTTAACCCTTTAATGTTTAATTAGGTAAAACATGGAATATCTTAATTTCTTAATGTCTAATTAAGCAAAAAATAGAATATCTTAACCGTGTAATGTCTAATTACGCAAAAAACAAGAAATCGCATCCCTTCAATGTCTAATTAACAAAAAATAAAATAAATTTGATTTGCTGATAAAATTTAATACTAGATAGAATTTTGATCACGTATTGGGACATATGTGCACCACTAGGTAAATTGCTTATTTGCATGCAAGCACAAATGAACAGCATTTCAATCATTTCACTACCTTTTTCAAGTTTGATTTTAGTATACGAGGTGAAATATCATCGTACAATTACATTTTTCCCACTTTTTAAAAATGAAATGGATGAATTAGAGCAGCGCCGTCGGTTTTTCTATTCTGCCACTCACAACCTAACCGAACCACCCGCAGCAACCGCACAAATGTGGTCAACGCGCTAACATTGAAATGCTCCTAGCTCTACGTTTTCTAATAACTTTCTAATAAGATTTTCTAATAACATTTTTCAATAACTTACGTTGTCGTAAAGTTCGCAGCGTAAGCTCCCCTGTCAACTTGGCTACGCTGCGAGGTATTTGTCACGAGGAAATTTCAAAGTTACGCTTATTTCGAACGAACAAAATTTGAGGACTGAGCCGTACGCTCGAAGTTCTATTTTTTCGAAATTTTTTCTTACAAGATTTTTTTCAAACTCACTCTCATCACGCCAGTTGCCTTGATCACCCAATCAACCCAATCCCCCACCAATCCTCCCCCAATCCTGTAGACCCCCCAATAATCCCCTAATCCACCAATCCTGCCATTTTCTCTATCCTCCCTCAATCCTCCCACAATCCTACCACAATCCCCCCTCAATCCTCCCTCAATCCTCCCACAATCCTCCCACAATCCTCCCACAA
>JACJUY010003712.1:49154-81929 GCA_014220935.1 Platorchestia sp. MABIK | reverse complement strand
AAGTGTGCAAGATATGGGTTGTCTTGCACGGGACTCTGGTAAGGAGCAAGGCTGGATTTGCGACAATCTAATTAGATAGTTTAAATGGAGAGATTATTCGCAACTAAACTTGATGTCAAGTTCTTACAGTGTAGAATTTATTAAGTATAGTCCTAATATTAAATCAACGGAAAGAAAAGTCAAAGGTATTTAACATGCAACAAATACAGGAAATACAGAAATTAAGTGAACTATAAATAGCACGCCTCGTGTGAATGTCTATCAATTAAGGACCTTCATATTAAGAAAATTTTAAAATGCAATGCGTAATACATCTCATGTATTAACTTTTTTGGAAAAAACGGTTTTATTTATTTGTTTTATTTTTTCAAAGTTGTATAATAATTGATCGTTTCAGTTCAAGTTTATAGTTTTAATTTTATTTCACGACCAATCTTCCGCCCAAACGGAAAAGAGGTCACTTTTTCCTCGTCCTGGTCAGGATGTCGGAGTACAGGCCTGCACTACCATGGCCTGCACTAAGAGTGGTCAAGATTTGAGGCTGCATGAGCTTGTACTCAAAGCCTCGCTAAACCTTGAGAGAACAACAATATCGGAGTACGGATGTTGTGGGTTCGTGGTATTTTTCAACAGAATGCTCCTCAGCTCACTGGTCGAGTTGCGTGCGAATGTTTAAGCGGACAGGACGTGGTGGCGGAATACGATGTTACTGGCTTAAAACTGGCAAGTAACTTTATTACGAAATTATTATTGTTTTGTTTGATAACTGAATACTGTGGCAGTGGTTGAGGGCAATTGTCTAATCTGCTGGAGCCTTTGCCCCATAGGGCGGTCAAGTTCTGAGCATCAAGGGCGTGTAAGTTGGAAAAAAAGAGATGGTGGAGCTGGTCTCATTATAAAGAATGCTCTAAATTGGAAATTAGAAGAACTTCCTGTTGGAAATGAACCTGAGAGTGAAGATTTGTTAGCAATATAGTGTGAAAGAATGCGTGCCAGAGAATGTGTGATTGTACGTTATGTAACTGATGGGATTTTAGCTCATGAAGAGAATGTAAAAAAGTATGAGATATTAACAAGGATAGTACGAGAACACTGCAGGTGCCCTCTGATTGTGATGAGTGACATGAATGGCCATGTTGGTATACTTGGTAAACCTGTGAATGCAAATAGACAAAAATTGATTGATTTCTGTGATGAAAATGAATGTGAAAATCTGAAGGCTGAATGTCACAATAGGAAATGGCTTGCATACATGACAAAGCAGGTAATGGAAAACTTCAATTGACTATATGATAGTGAATAGTAGAGCAAGAGAGTGTGTCAAAGAAATGTATGGAGATGAAAATGATTTTGATATTAATAGTGACCATAAAATGCTTGTGCTTAAATATAATTGGGGTGAAAAGGAATCAATGCAAAAGGTCAGCAGTGTGAAAAAAAATAGGCATATAGAAAGGGCAAACTGAGAAGAATTTAGAAATATATCTGAACGGGTCAGTAGTTTGCTTAAATTGCAACTTGATTAGAAACTTAAAAATAAAGAAAATTTTAAGGAACTTAATCATATTTAATTGGAAAACATGGCTTAACTTTGGAGTTAGCCCCGTTAGTTAAATATTCGATAACTATACCTCCCACCAGATGGCGCCACTAGTCTTAAGCTTAACTCGACGCGAGAGATGTTGCCACTTCCCTTGTGAATAAAAATTAAAAATTAAAAATTAAAAATAATTGTGTCAGTTGTTGGGTTGGGTTGGTTGGTTGGTTGGGTTGGGTTGGGTTGGGTGAGTGATAGAGAGCCGTGGATGGTGTATCCGTTTTTCTTGCGTCGAGTTAAGCTTAAAACACGTGGCGCCACCTAGCGGCAGGTTTAGTTATTAAAAATTTAATCAACGGGGCTAACTCCAAAGAAACCCCAAAAACATTTTGGAGTCCAGCTCCATCATCAGTTTAAAAACACAATTCATTATGTCTGCAATAAAAGAATAGACTAAAATGTTGTAGACAGTCATTAAAACAGATCACAAAAATTAAAAACAAACATGTCATAAAAAACGACAAAATTGCTATTTAGTTACTATTTACAATAGGTATGAACTATCGGTGTTGTTGAGGGCCGGTTTTTGTTTAAAAAGATGTAACGACTCCAAAATCTTAAGGTCATTTGAAGTTGAAGCAGAATCTAAGATTTTGAAGTCTGGAGGATATTGGTACTTTGCTTTGTTCTGCGTGATTGCGTACTGCGGAGTGAGAGGGATAAGCTAATTGGTTTCCAGTACGGAAGCTTCTACCGCGATGTTCGGCCACTCTGACATAAAAATTGCGTGACGTCTTGCCGACGTACAATGATGTGCACTGTACACAACTGAATGAATAAATCAGAGAGGCCTGCCTCTCCACTGGAAGTATGTCCTTGTATCGGAAAAAAGAAGCCACCTTAGAATTATTAACTTGAGCTACGCAATCTGAAGGTTTTAAAATGAGATAAAATTATTGTATGAAAAATACTTTATAAATGTGCACACTTTAATAAAATGCTTTATTTATTGTGCATAACTGAAGGTTTTATCTTGAGATAGAATTATTGTGTGAAAAATACTTTCAAAACCTTCAGTTATGCGTAGCTCTGCTTAATAATTTTAAGGTGGCTTTTTTTTCAGGTACAAGGACACGCTTCTGATGGAGATGCGGGTCTCTCTGATTTATTCTTCTAAGGTGGGTGCAGAGCATACCATCGTACGTCGGCATGACGTCACGCAATTTTTATATCAAGTGGCCAAACATTGCGGTAGAAGCTTCCATACTGGAAACCAATTAGCTCACTCCGCAATCACGCAGAACAATGCAACATACCGATATCCTCCAGACTTCAAAATCTTAGATTCCGCTTCAACTTCATATGACCTTAAGATTTTAGAGTCGTTACATATTTTTAAACGAAAACCGGCCCTCAAAAATACCGATTGTTCATACCCATCGCAAATAGTAATTAAATAGCAATTTTGCGTTTTTTAAGACATGTTTTTATTTTTCTTTTTGTGATCTGTTTTAATGACTGCAACATTTTTGTTTCGTCTTTTATTGCAGACATAGTGAATTGTATTTTTGAACTGATGATGGAGCTGGACTCCAAAACGTTTTTCAATTAGATATGATTAAGTTCCTTGGAATTTTCTTCGAATTTAGAAATGAATTAAGTAGATATAACTGGAACAGGTGTGGAAATGTAAATGACCTAAATGGTGAGATTGCAAAAACCTTATATGATGTGGTAGAGCAAAAGATTGGTAGAATAAAATTCAAGAAAAGTACAGGGAAAGCCAGGTGGTGTTAAAGTGAGATAGAGGAAAAACGAAAGAGAAGAAAGATTTTAAATAAGAAATAACGCAATGTAAGGAAAATGCATGAAAGACATAGAATTACTGAGGATGAATGGCGGAGTATATGGGATCAGCAGAAAAAAGTGAAGAAAATGGTAAATGAGGCTAGAGTTAATGAGGAAAGCCACCAAGTTGATAATCTGAGAGAAAATGGTCCGGTTGGAATAAAAGATTGGTATAAGTTTATATAAGGTAATGATAGAGGTAGTGAAGTTTAAGTTGAAAAATTAGTAGTCAATGGTTGCAATATGAGAGATAGGGTTCAAATGGTGAAAGCAGTTGAAGACTACTGAGAGGACATTGGTGGAATGAATGAGCAGGTAACAGATGATGAACCCGTAAATTTTTTGATTGATGAACATGAGCTGCAAATGAAAGACAAAATAACTTGTGAAGAGATTGTGCATTTTTTGAAATAAGTGAAAAATGAAAGGCATGTGGCCCTGATAAGATCCCATACGAGTTCTATAAATGTGAAGGAGAGGGTGTTGCTAATATGTTGAAATGCTTATTTGATGGGAAATGGAAGAGTGAAAGAGTACCGGATGACTGGAACAAGTGTAATGTAGTTCTGTTGCACAAGGGTGGGCATAAGAGTATGAAAGAACTTAAAAATTACAGACTAATTGCCGTGGCTGACACTGTATGTAAGATTTTTTGTGGTATTTTAAATGATAGAATGAAATATTTAGTTGAAGAACTAAGAATTTTCGGAGAAGAACAGAATGGTTTCAGGCACGATGGACATGGTGAGGATAATCTGTTTGTAGTCAGTGAAATAATTGAGCAAATGAGGAAGGATGATAAAGTGTATTTCGCCTTCCTGGTTATTGAAAAGGCAAATGACAGAAGGTTAGACTGTTTGAAATTTTGAGAATAGTTAGATATAGCAGAAAGTAGTAAATAAACATTATACAAAGTCTGTATGAGAACACAAGCGCTATCTATAGGCTAGGAAATTTGGAAACTGGGCAGGTGAGGAGTGTTTGAGGTGTAAGACATGGCTGTACTTTGTCTCTCCTATTATTTGGATTGTACACAAAAGAATTAGCAGTTTGACTGAGAATGAGGGGCTTAGGATTGAAAGTTGGTAAAGAGAGACTGAGTTGTTTGTTGTATGCTGATATGTGGTTGTGGTTAGTGAATGTGGACATGAACCACAAAGGATGCTTGACATTGTGAAAGGATATAGTACAGATTTCAAGATGAACTTTGGTGCCAATAAAAGTAAGGTTATGGTTATAAATAGTTATGAGACTGATAGAGACTGACTGTGGAGTATTGGAGAAATCAGAATAGGTAAAACAAAAGAATACAAATATCTAGATTGTATGATTAGTGAAGATGGATGCACTAGAACTAAGGATGAGAAAGTGGCAAAAGCAATGCAGTGGAGTGGATGATTAAGTAGTGTGGCCAGATACAGAGCAAACAAGTATGAATGTGTGAGAGGAATGTGGAAGTGTGTTGCTGTACCTAGTGTCATGTATGGTATGAGTGCTCTTGCCTGGAATGGAAGTGATCTTGAAGAGCTGGATATGATACAAAATAAGGTAGGACATTTAGCATTGGGTGCTCCAAAATGGACAGCTACAGAAGCCTAGAGGTGACCTAGGGTGGAGCCTATTTTCAGAAAGAATGATGAAAGCTGTGTTGAATTATAAGGTAAGAATTGAGAGAATGCAGAATAGCAGATGGGTAAAGCAAATTTTTGAATGCAATCTGAGTGTAAGCTATTGGTGGAAAATATGTTGAGAGCATGCAAGGAAACTAAGTATGCAAAAGATTATTCATGTTAGAATTGGGAGACCTGTGGATGACTGGAGTTTAATAAATGTTGGAGGTGAAAGGCCTGAGTGGGACTGCAAGAGGTGGAGAAAAAGAGATTGAGAGGGGAACAAAAGAGTATGGATTGAATAAGTGGAAGCTTAGCATGACCCAAAAGCCTACACTTCACTAGTTTATGCAAAATGAAGTACCTAAGTGTGAGATGTTCTATGATGGTAGTTTTGGTAGTCAGCTCTTGTTTGCTGTGAGGTGTAAGGCATTGAGTGTGAACAAACGCACATGGAGGTGGAATGAGAATATTAATAGATTATGTCAGCAGTGTGATAGCGGAGTGTAGGAAGCAATTGAACATTTTGTGCTAGTATATAGCAGGTATGAGCAAGAGAGGGAGAGTTTCATGAATGTCATGTTTGAGCAGTAGTGAGAGCAAGATGTGCTGAAGATGATTGTGGTATGAGCTTCTTGCTGAATTGGATCAGGAGTGGCATTGATGCTGTGAAAATTGCCTGGAGTAAGAGACAGTGACTGGAATGAGCTAGTCATGTAGAGTGGGCTGTAGTGACCCACCATGCCTTGGGATGGTGTTTTGACGTACTGGTTATCCGATTGATACTGGCTAATGGCAGCTTATGACAAGGGTTGGTGGATCCTGAGTAGTTTATTGGACAAGTCTGGTACACAGGCACGAACTCTTTGTGTGTATGTTGTGACTATTGCGGAGGGAATTGTAGACCGTTGCAAAGGCCTCGACACTGTCAGCGTTCAAGTTCAAGATTCCAAGACTGAGGCTGTTGCTGAAAACTTGTGTGGGTTGTAATTTCTTCTTTGGGTAATTAAGCAGCTTACTATATTGTAATCAACAACTAAGGTTCATCCATTTAATTATTGCTGATATTTAGTTTATGTAATATGGTAAATTGGTTTATGTCAACAATATGTATGAAAATTGTTTACTGTTACTTGTTCCAAACAATCAGCATTGAGCTACCAACTATCTTTTTCAATAAAATTTTAAAAAAAGCTAAAAAGCATAGCTATAGCCATGAAGTTATTTATAATTTTAAAAATATCCCGGTGATTTCTTGGAAGTGATGAAATGCCATTTTTGTTGATAGGTAACATAAAATAGGTGTATGGCAAGAAAATATGCAGAGACTATAACCAAGTTGGAGTCGGTGGAAATTTGCCGACTCTGACTTCAAGTCCATAAATCGGCTGACACTGTCTACCGAGCCCTAATTTAAAGTACAGAAGATATAAACAGATAGGATCACAAATAGGAAATATGGACATGGGGGGTTGACTTGCCAGCTGAAAAGAATGAGTGTAACTTATTATAAGAACAAAAACCACAAGCAACTCCCAAGACCAGGCTTACGAAAAGAATAAAACCAACAAACAGTGATTACAAAGATCTCAGGCAAAATGAATCTAAAGTGCAAATTATATCAGTAAAATGAACATAAAAAACAAACAAAATTCATCTAAAAATAAAGGAAATGGAAAATTCACAATGGAAATCAATATGAGAAACAAATAAAAACAGAAACTAATACTGATGAGCTGAAAATTTCAACAGTGGACATGCTAATTAACGAGAAAAAGCATTCAACTCGCCTCCCAAGATGATAGAACATGTCATCTGGCCTAGATGGATTTTTCTGAAATTTCCACTGCAGGTATGACATGAATTAACGATTATGTTATGATTGATATGTTTTTTTTAGCATCTGCATCAAAATTTTTTTTTTAAAACCGTCAAAATTGGGATCCAAAGAAAGTTTTTCTAGGCTTACAGTTTTGAAGCTACAGAACCAGCAATTCATTTTTTGATAGCTTTTGGAGTTCTCTAGCGATAAGGGTGAGTGGATTTCCGATAATTTAATTTTTTGAATTTTAATGATTTTTTGAGAAAAATTTGATTTGCTTTTCTCATTTTTCTTCTTTTTATGTCGCATAATTTTCAAAATAATAAATATTTCAAAAATCAAAATGCCTTTATCGATAGAGTTTGCTAAACCCTATCAAATGAAATATTTTCCATTCTTGTACTCTAAAAATTGTGGATGAAGAATCATTTTAAGATAGAAAATGGCAAGTATTCAGGACAACCATTTTTCTAAAAAAAGATTTGTATTTTTCCCAAATTTCCTAACCAAGTCATTTTTTACAGATAAACTCTAGGGATTTATAGCCTTTTTTGAGCCCTATTGGTTGACATAATTGCCATTTCAAAACTGTGGGATGAAGATCCATATCAAAAACAATAAATGCTCCTTTCAGAACAGCTGTTATTTTCATTTTTTTTTCATTTTCAAACTACTTTTTTGTTTCAACTATAGTGCTGTGTAGCTCTTTTTAAGCTTTTTTGTTCGATATATTTGCCATACCTGTATCTTCAAAACAACGGGAAGCGATTAAATGTTTACACAACAAGCTAATTAGCTGAAGACTCGAGCAGCCGGACTCAAAACAAACACTCCGTTTCATTATCATAATTTATCACTGAATGTTTGAAGCATTTCAATCAAGGCCATGGGTGAACTCTCTTGCTATTCCCATAAAGGAACGCCCAAAACTGACTTGTAATACAGGGGGGAAGGGGAGATCTCCCATCCATAGGCGCGCGCTGTTACCCTAGTTCGCGTCTTCTACCCCGTCTGAGACAACCAATGTACGTACTTGGAAGCCAATTAGATCGTTGGATGCGCAAGACAATTCTCTATAAGATGAATTTAGAAACTGGAAATCTCTAATCCTTCAGATTTCTACCTTTACCGTCTCCTTAAGGGGGCTATTCCGGTAACAATCCAGAATTTTTTTTTTCTGTTTTTTTTGCTCATGTTTAGATATTTTCTTACAAATCTAACATTATGCTTCTGTTCCTTGTAAGTGTGTTCATTTGTCTGCTACAGCTTACAAAAGGCCAATCCCCTACATCATTACACAGCTAGGTGACAAGTTTGTCAGACTCTCCTGAAGTGTGAAGTTGTTTACATTTGAAATAGATCTTCTCCAACAGTTCTAAAGGTACACAAGTGACAAATATATCAATTGATAGGGCTTGCAAAAACTAAAAATTGGCGGAATTGATTTTTTGAAATTTGATTTAAGTTTCAAATTACACAAGACATAAAACGGAGAAAAATTGTTTTGGGAAAAATACTAAAATTCAACGAATCAAAAAAAAAAAAATCTGCCAAATTTTAAGATGAAACATGTAGCCTAGAATGAAATGTAGCCGGTTCTATAACTTCAAACTTGTAGGAGACCTATTTTCCAAAATATAATTTTTTTCAGTTAAACAAAATCAATTTGCTAATAAAATGTCAAAAAAAAGACAGGAGTCCAAAGAAATGCATCATTTTACACCTGTGGTGAAAATTTCAGAAAAATACAACAAAAAATGATGGACTTTTTTTCACCCTAATGGTCCCCTTATTTTTCTTTGCTCTCTCTGAACATCTTTGTTGTGATAAGAAAGGCTAAAAGTAATTTTCAATTAATTAATTCTGAATAGAATTTAGGATACTGTTATCCCATAACTCCCTCCCTCCCCCCATCTTATATAATAGCCATTGTGTGTTTATAAATTAATTTCTATATTTCTTTATATATATATTTGGTGTGCGCTTTGTAAGAAATATAGAAATATAGGATGTATATTTATTTGTTTAGTATCTGTCATGCTTTTGTCCGAGTTCTGAGGAAAGGTTAGGATATGTTAGGTTAGCAAAAGTTAAGTAATGCTGACTAAGTATTTTCACGGTGTTGGGGTTTGTCTCCTGCCGGTGAGATGAACTCGTTATCTGCTTGTTACCAAATGGCAACTAGTTAAGGAAAATAAAACTCTTCTACTTGATAAGTTGCTACTGGAAAAATAGTGATACAAATGAAAATGTAAAAGATGATAATGTCTGGGTCACAGAGTATGGAAAATAAGGCTTTGGTCAATGAAATATGGATAATGGAACATGGATGGTAATAACTAAATCAATGGAACTAAATGGAGCATTTAATGGAACTAAATGGAGCATTTAATGGAACTAAATTTATGAAGTAAATCAACGGAGCATGGACAGATGGGAAGGAGACACTGTAGGAAATAAACCCAAACCTTAAATTAATTACCTGTCTATCGGAGTGACTAACAGACCAGTGGAGGGAACGTGAGGAGATTGGATGCAACAAGCAAACATCTTGACCAACAATACAATATAATACATGCAAAAGATATTTACAGAAATAATAAGAAAATGTGGTATTTACAAAAAGAAATGCGTAATTCAAAGAAACATATTACACTATTTAACTTAAATGAATGCGAACATAAAATAAAATAAATTCCATAACTTAAAACAAATAAGAACTTGAAATAAAAAAACTAATAGATATCAAACAGCAAAAGATAACTGAATTTCAACAAAATAAATAATAACAGAACAACAAAGTAACAAAATATAGCAAACACCTACCAGTGCAAATGGAGCTTCACTTTTACTAAGTTATCTTAGGATCTTTACTAATATTTTATAGTTGTTGAATTTATTACCAACTGAAAAGAACGGTTATGAACAATTAAACTATAATCAACAAGAAAATAACAATAAAGATTAGTTGTTTAAAAATAGGCACGAAGGCTGTGCTATAAAAGGTAGTGATACAACCCCCGGTTACAACAGGTTCACCTAGCTTAACGATGAGATTGTCTGTGGAATATAATACACGGGTCCTGCTACTACCTAATAAACCCTTGGTTCATTTGTACGGTGTCAGCTTAAGAAATATAGGAAATCTATTTATTTGTTTGGTATAATGGATACTGATTAAATATCAAAGGTTTTGCAGGTATTGTTAGGTTAGATCTTAAATATGTGCAAATTTTCAAACTTGATAAAATGGAAATTCTTCAGGAAAAGAAGAAGACTTGACAGAGAACGCTAAGGAAGAGCTAGAGCATAGCTATCTCAAGAACAAAGAGAAGAAATCTAGCAGCAAAGAAGACATTTGTACACCACTTATTTTTAAGAATGTATCGAGTCTATACCAAGCCAATCAAGAGAAAGAATGGCATCTCAACAAGAGCAAGAAACTGAGGAAGAAAGTATTCAGTGAAAAGAAAATGAGCATTTAAGAAAACAACAAAGAATTGAGCAAGAAAGTGAGGCTGCTAGTAATCAAAGAATAGAAAATTTATGTCAATGTGCATGCCAAAGACTTGAACTAGAAAATGATGAAGCTAGAGTTTAGAGAGGAGAAAAATGGCGGCTGAGAATGCAACAAAAAATTGAAGAAGAGAACAAAGACAAACAACTTTTTCAAACATCATAGGGATGCTAAATGACCATTTTGGTGATCTGAGTTTCACCAGTGCACAAGTGCAAGAATATTTTAATTGGTGCTACTATAAGGATGGAGATATATGTTGGTTATCCACACCTGGAGGATTTATTTAAGGGAACATAGAATCCTGTCATTTTTGATGGGTTGTGGACACTAGTAAAACATAAAAGCCTAAAAACCCAAGGGAGTTGTTTTTTTAATCAATTTTTTCAGATCCTGTTCACACTGCATGCATAACCTAACATTCCATCTTCATGTCTGCATATTTTCTCTTAAGGGGAACGGAACGTCTGGACGCATTCGAGAAAATGGCTCTCACGTTTATTCTATGGGATCCAGACCTATGAAATTTGGCAAACGTATGTATTTCAGAAAGTAAATAGGGCTCATAATCCAGACTTTTTCCCATATTTGCCATTATTGCGTAAATAATTGGGGAAAATGGGTGTAAAAATAGGGTATTTTCAAAAGCTATCTACTCTGAAAGTTATTACCGTAGAGCAATGATCTAGATCTCATTGAATACACAAAGAGTTGGTGCATTGCTGGATGTGGGCTCATCATGAAATCTGCAGAAGTTTATTTTTCATGAAATTAAAAATAAAAAATGAAAAAGTTATGCACTTCTCCACAGATTTTTTCAGGTAACTTAAAAATAACTATGAATTTCATGACGAGCCCACGTCCAGCTATTTACCAACTAATTGCGCATTCATTGAGACCTAAATCATTGGCTCTACAAAAATAACTTTTGGAGGAGATAGATTTTGAACTTTTTATCTTCAACTGTTCAGGAAATGCATTTTACCTTCATTTATCATTTTTTTCATTTTTTTTTCAATTGCAAGCTATATTGCTTGAAAAAATTGACGCGCTTGACGTTCTGAGAGCTGTCTGAACATATGGATATCTTTTCTTGTAAGTTTTTCATGGTACCTCGAAGGAACTGGTATCACATGGGGTATCATAGATTCGTATCACCGCTCCAGGGGCGCACGCTGCGGCGTCCCTCTTGACGCGCTCCTCCCCTTCCCCCTTTGTTTCCCCCCTCTCACGGGCAAAGAACGTCGTGTAGCTTTGCTAAATTGTAAACTAAGGAGTTCTGTGTCAAATAGCCCAACAAAATAGAATCCATATATTTCTGGTTTGTGTTTAATGTGGTGACTGTCCGGCAATAGCAGCTGTCTTTGAATCCACCCCCTTCCCCCGATGTTTGCCACTCTCACGATGCACAGAACGTTCTGAATTTTCACTAGCTGGTAAAACAAGGACGTCTGTATTCAGTAAAGCAATAAAAAGCATAAAAAACAAGAATTTTCAGGGGTGTGGCACATGAACTTGCTAATCAGCGCTGCCTGCTGATTGGACCCCTCCCCCCTTCCCAACCCCATTTCCCCCCACTTACAATGCTCAGATCAGTCTGCAAATTTGAGAGCTTATGAAGTAAGCATAGCTCTAGCAAATGAAGCAATAAAAAGAAAACCAGGGATTTTCTGGATTCTGGGTAGACATTCTCCTTAATGCCTCACTCCTTATTGCAGACAGCTTTTGAGTTCCAAAACCTCCATCTTAGAACATCTCTACATTTAAGACACTATTCATAGCATGCCAGGGTAACGTAGGTTTCATGTCATACTATGTGTTCATTTGCTCAATCTATTATTTCTTGTAAGCCTTTTAATCTTTTTTTGACCCTTGACAACCCTATTCAAGTTCACTTTTATTATACTGTAAAAACTAGTCATCCACAGGTCTGCCAATTCTAACACAAATGGGGTTTAGAAAATTCAGCTTCCCAGCATGAAGTGGCTATAAATCAACTCATCTGGGATTTGTTGGAGTGGGAGCCCACTTAGTCGGATTTCCTATGTGCAGAGTGAGTCACGAGCGAAATGCTTAGTTCCAGACACTAAAGTGCACTCTTTGTTTGGTGCTGGGCTAGTATGATAGCTACCGTAGGTTTTCTGGTATAGTATGATATTTTCCGTGGATTTTCTGATATAGCGGGAAATCTCCCATAAATTGAAATCAATTATTAAAGATGAAGATTATTTGGTTAAGGTTGAATAAAACATTTATTATGAAACATTTGTTACAAAAGGTGGTTATTCTGTTATCATTTGGAAACAAACCTTACATCATTTAAGAAATCAGTAAGTTGATCCCTATGTTTTCTCATAAGTTTCCAACAGTAATGGTCTAATTGAAATTGGAAATGCTCATGAGGTACTTTTCTTTTTGTTTCAGTATGTCGATTTTTGCGTATTACATATTTTTAGAAAATATAATTTCAATCTTATGCACTATATACAACATTGTATTGTCGATACTTTACAATTATTTTTGAAAAAGAAATTCAGAAGAAGAAAAACACAGGATAAAGAGGTTTGTAGAAATTAAAACCAATGGTATGTATCATACTCTACCGGCACCCTTTGTTCATTTGGCAGCATCAATCACAGGAACTAAAGGAATTTGGTGTTTTTGGCAAGGTGAAGATTGCATGAAGGCACAGATTCTCCTGATAGGAGGAAGTAATTGTTTTCTGGCATTAGACTGTTGTAACCGGGGGTTGTGTTGCTACTTTTTATAGCACAGCCTTCATGCCTCTTTTTACATGAATGATCTTTACTGTTATTTTCTTTGTGATTATAACCTAATTGTACATTATTATTCTTTTCAGTTGGTAATAAATTTAACTACTATAAAATATTAGTAAAGATCCTAAGGAAATTCTAAGTAAAAGTGAAGCTCCAGCTGCACTGGTAGGTGAATTAATGAGTTATCCTTCTTAAGGAAATGTGAGTAATTGTGCTATATTTTGTTACTTGCTTGTTCTGTTATTATTTATTTTGTTGAAATTCCGTTATTATTTTTTGCTGTTTGATTTCTATTAGTTGATTTATTATTTTAAGTTCTTTTTTTCGAGTTATAGAATTTATTTTATTATATGTTCTCATTCATTTAAGTTAAATAGTGTAATATGTTTCTTTGAGTTATGCATTTCTTTTTGTAAATACCATATTCTCTTATTATTTCTGTAAATATCTTTTTGCATGTATTATACTATATTGCTAGTTGAGATGTTTGCATGTTGCATCCCAATCTCCTCACGTTCCCTCCACTGGTCTCTTGGTCACTTCTATTGACAGGTGATTAATTTAAGGTTTTGGTTTATTTTCTGCAGTGTCTCTGTCCCACCTGTCCATGCTCCATTTATGGGTCCATTTTTAGTTCCATTTTTACTCCATTAATTTAGTTCCATTTACTGCTCCGTTCCATTCCTCAGTGTCTCTATTTCATCGACCAAATCATTATTGTCCATTACAATTTCATGTGTATCTCTATTTATTGAATAGCAATTTATCAATTAGAAGAGTTTTATTTTCCTAAATTAGTTGCCATTTAGTAACAAGCAGATAACGAGTTTATCTCACCTGCGGGAGACAAACGGCAACACTGTGAATGGTCTGGCTTGATTTCTCCCCAGTAGTGGTAGAGTGGAGACATAGTGGTAGTTACACCATTACGGGTACAACCTAAAAGCATGGGAGCTGCCTGTAGACCCTGTTCAGATTTTACTCTCAATGTACTAGAGATGCTATTCCAATAAACTCACACTATGTCTTAAACTATTAATTTGCCATGAACTAGCAAATAAATTTTCTGATGATAAAATGATTGGAAAACTGCATCCTAATTGATCTTGCTGGACCCACAATTGGAATGAAATTACTCCGGCACCAGCAATGTGTTGAAGAACAAAAAAGAGTAAAAAAAATTTTAGGATGATATCTTGGACCTCTTGAGTGATTTAGAGATTTAGACGAGTAAGGTAACAATGTTAAGGAAGTTAAGAGTTAAATGGAATTCACAGGAGACACCATTGTAATGGAGCGATCCACCAGTCTCCCAAACCGTGTTTGCTTTGGAGATGGTGCAATCTGCCTGTTCCCCTAACCCGTATTTTTCTGTTTCAGAACAGATTATTTATCAGTATTAGTTGTTAAAGATCAATGGGAAAGTGAAGCATATTGTATACAGGCCAATTATTCAGAGCAGCATCACCCAGCAAGGGTAAGAATAATAGGCAGAAGGATCAAATAAAAGAATTTAGGTTTATTGAAATATTTATTTGTTAATGATATTGATTATGTATTAGGTAAACTTGAGAAACCATGTAATTCATTGCTTGTATTATCAGTGGAAGTTGTTATTTATTATGCGTGGCAGATTGGCAGGAAGACCTCCAATCAACCTCCAATCAACCTCCAATCAACCCCCTGTCAACCTCCAACCAGAGAGCAGGAGCCGAGACCGACCGCAAACATCAGAGCCATCACCCGAAGCTCTGATTGTATTAGCCAAACCTTGAGGCCAAGGGACAGCCTACGGCGACAGCCGAGTCTTCGTCAGACATCCCTTCCTTTTGGAAGGGCCGCTGCTGACGTCCCCGACATCTGCCACTGCTTCACCTCGGCATCTCTTGCCACACTCTGGCTTCTTGCCACTGCCGCCCCTCCTATCGCTCTGTACCCCTGTAGCGCTGCGCTGCTGCCGCCCTTGCACTCGGCCAGGCCAGCCTTGGGTCAGCCATTTTGCTGAGCTGGAAGTGGCCCTAGGGTGGCTGCCAAGCCAGATTGCCCTAGTATAGTAGGCCGCTGCATTATAGTCAAGAGCGTTTATTTTGTTTGAGTTATTTGTAAGTAGGTAGGTTATTGCTGTCCGCTCCTGGTTATTGTCTATGTATATGTGTGTAATTATTTGTAAGGTGTATGAATAAACAAAAGAATGAGAATAGTAATCCCATGTCCTGGGAGTGTCGGCTTGTCATTCACCTTGAGACAAGATAGGAACATAGGTAGGTCAGGCACAACCAAGGTATATGAGCGCTAGCGATTTAGGCTACACACGTTGATGGTAGTAAGCCTACCTGTCCCACAACACCATGACAGCATAAAAATTTGAGTAAAGTACACTTGCTTCCCAACTTACAAACCAAACCTAATTGGTTCTAAACAGATGTTTGTTAGCTGAATTGTCTGTAAGTCAGTGTATGGTAATTTCTGGTCCATAATTAGCAATAAAGGGTATTTAAGGCCTCTTATATTTATACGTTTGGTAAGTAAAGAGACTAGATATAGAAGATGTAATATTAAAGATTCAAATAATGAAAGTTAATGAAAATAATGGTAACAAATGTTATTTACCTTTAATTTACAGATATAACATCAGTCCGCTCACGTTCGAATGTTTGTAACTGATGTTTGTAACTCAGATGTGGGAAAGTAGGGAAGCTTGTGTATATACCTTACAGAAATTTAAGAAAGCATTTGCTAATTTTTTTCAATTTTTTATCTTTTTCAGTACATTAGTCAGATTCCTGTTGCAAATATTCCAATCACAATTTGTCAAGACACAACAGAAGTAGGAGGGTGTTTTTCTTGGTATTCTGATGGCAACTTGGAAGGTTAATTTTTTTAAACTTTCTCTGCTGATCTATCTTCACTTCTGTCTCATGATTTTCAGGTTTTGGGAAAGACTTTTTCTATTTGAAGATAATGGAAGCTCATTCTCTTTCAATATCTTCACGACAAACCGATCTGGATGTAGGGAAGTATTCCTAAGGTCTCTCAAACTTGGTGGCACTAAATTTTGAATGATCTTTGCTCCTACATTGCAGAGACATTCTCAGCTCAAACTTTGCATTAGTTAACAACCTTGGTTCAAAGACCTGCAAAGCAAAGATTAAACGGAGATCTAGCAGTGCAAGCACGTGAGGCACAGGCACAGCTATCATTTATAGTTATTCTTGAGCAGCTGCTATTGATTGTCCGCTTGCCAAATTTGTTAATATCTCTCTCTCTGTAAAGCCTTGGCTAACTCACAAATAAGCACAGCAGGCATCAGCAGAATCTCCAAAGATATTTAAAAAAAACCTGCTAGTAGTTACTCTAGAGTGTCTAGAAAGTATTCATGCTAAAAAATGTACATGCTAGATGGTACTTTCTTGCATTATAGTTTCCATTATTGTTCTCATTCCACATTATTGTAGCAAGATTCAGTTGTGCTCTCAAACAATGAAAATAACTTCAAGAGAAAATTTAAAAAAATGGCAAAGCACAAAAAACTTATAAAAATCGTAGATTTTATGTCTGCTCTTCTTTCTGTAGATGAGTTATAAATCTTTCCTCGTGTTTAGAAAAAGTCAATTCTTGTAAAAGCATGTCTATTTGGAGTTCATGTTTGTCGATACCGTCGTGCGGGTCGACGTGTGGGTTCAAGAAAAGGGCTGTCTTCTGTGCAGCTACCTTTCTGGGGCGCTTGCTTTTCCGTGCAACTGCTCTTCCTGAGGTTTGTGAGGGTGCTGTCTATGCCGTAATCAGTCCGTTAGAGCAACAAAAAAATCTCTGTGCTGAACTACGGCAGCACCATTAGGCAGACGTATAACTGTCTGCGCCGTATGATTCCGTTGGAGCTTTTTATGGTAATCCCTGATTTGCTGGACTACGACAGTTGCCTTCCTTTGCGAAAAATCTATAATATAGTTTGTCCTCCCAAGGTGGTCCCTTAAACTCCTTTTAAGGCAAGGTGTGGGGTCTCTTTGGACAAAAGCCTGTTTAAAAAGGAGAAAGGAAACTTCTGACGTTAGGATGTGAGGTATTTATTGGTGATTCTCATCACAGTGCCTCTTAGATATACATACATTTCAGCAAAGACTGTGATCCATTTCTTTTTGTAAAATAGCACATACAAACATGAGCAACTGCATAATACAGCAAATAGATATAAGACATTTGTCCTATATTATTATGTCAAATAGTTAGGTAATCAAACTAATGTTGAAATATTGAAATAATATACAAATGAAACTTGAAGGCTAACTAACGTAAATGCACACGCAAACCATTTGCACAGGCACATTGAGCTAGGGGGGTTAATTTGTCTATTTTTCACTATGTCACAGGCCATCACTTGAAAGAAAATATTGAACTATTATGTGTAACTATTGAATAATGGATTCGACAACCACATGCGTTGCCTGACAATGTTGAATTTGGAATGTAGCATGGATTAATAAACTGAAAATTTTTTTTTAACTAAAAATCCAATTCTTTGTATGAATGAACATAGATTCCTTATTCATAGATGCATATGATTGCTGTAACTGATAAGTATCTATTGTTACTGATGATAGGATGACATTTGACTTCATTCAAACGATTAAGTGCTTTGTATTTGAATATTTTGACAGCTAAATATTTGTTTGCTTTCCAGAACTTTTTACCCTTCACTATTGTTTTCAGATGAATGATTTTTATTTGCATCACACTGTAGAACTGACCACTTGATCCAAAATGGAAGCTGTTGATGAGGATTCTGAAATTTATTCTCATAGCAAAGAGTCCCCTGCATCTGTCAGCAATGTGCCCTCTGCCAGCTCAAGGTGAGTCATCCATGCCCACAATTATGGGAGGCTACTGTTCATAATAGTACATTGTTGGGTCTATGTATTTATGATGCTTTGAAAATCTTACTTTCTTAGGCAATCTTTCTTTTGATCTTGTTAAACTGTGCAACCTTTGTTTAGGTGGCATTTGCAGTGTGCACAAGTTGTAATTTATTTGGGAAAAATTAGTTGAATAATAATGTTAAATGCATCATTTCTTCATCTAATTTATTTATTTTTGAGTTAGGATCATGGAATTTAGGATTTAGGATTTTCATCATTCATTTTTTGTAGCTTTTTAGTAGTGTTGAAAATAATTTTTGGGACAATATTACAACTACAGTGGACTCCTGAGTTACGGCAGCCCTAGCGCACATTTTTTCCACGTTATGACATGGAATACAAAATATCTTCGTTGCCTTGTTTGGCTTTTTTTCCGCGTACGGCAATAATTTCTCTCGTGCGGCCAAAAAATTCCAAAATGCAAACTTGGTCGTTGGTATGTATGCGTATGACTGCAAGCCTCACACCTTGCTCATGTGTCACTGTGTGCGTCACCGCATACGTCACTAAGATGCTGGTCTGCTATTGGTTGGTGTCACAGCATTACTAAGATACCGATATGCTATTGGGCCATCATACGGCAATTTTGCCTTACGATCCAAACTTTGAAACGGATTAATGTTGTTTGGCGGGGGTCCACTGAATATTATATGTGCTGACTTTGACAGCCTCTGATAGCTTATAGTTTCTCCCGTAACTTATGGTTCACTTTTTCATTTGCAAGAAATGGTTTTTTAGTTTTATGACCGAGAACCATTCAGTTTGTAGACACTTCATGGAAATTTGTGATGCTAACCAAATTTAAACTCTTTGTTAGGTTTTTCTGCTAAGTTAAATGGTAACTAAGTGTTGTATCAATGTGTACACATTTTATTACTCAAGTATTTTTTTGTGTACATTCTTTTGCAGAATAAGAGCTGTTTCTAATTGAAGGGATGTTTATGTCTAGTCAGAGCCCCTCAGGTGGAGACTGCCATTGTATCTATGGTAATTAGTGCTCCAAGGAGAAGAATGTGAGGTCCCAAGTTGATCCTAAATAGGCTCTCCTCCTGTTGTGATAAAGGATTTTTGATGGACCATTGGTCCATAAACAAAAAAAAAAAACAGAAAAAAATAAAATAGTCAATAAACCATGGATCATTTTTTTTGGTTTACTGTTTTCCTGTTTTTCAGCTTCTATTATTATCTTCAACTTTTTTGTTCCAAAACTTTTTTCCTCCCCTGCTGTTTTTGTGTGCAGAGGACCTTGTGTGTCACCTTATTTAGTGCATAGATTCTTCATTTCCAGAAATCTTTCCTTTTTTTGGAACATCTTTGCTTTAGTTAGGGAGGCTTATCCTAACTCCAACCTTAGGGTTGAATTATATTCATTTATGATGGGAAAGATGGAGGAATATTTTTGAAAAAGTTTATTTAGCCAATCTCCTGGAATGTAATTATTAAATCTTTTTCAGCTTGGCCCTGCAGCCTGAGTATGGCTGTAACTGGACGGACATCACAGCAGAATTTTTTGATGCAAGCAAAGGTATGTGTCGTATCTCTTAGGAACACCGTTGTTGTGGTTAGGAAGTCTTTAACTAACCGAAAATTTAATCTAATGTAGAGGTGCTGTACAGTTGGCTGTTGACCTTGACTGTGTGCACACTACTTACTTAAACTGTGTGCTTTTGGTTTCATACACTGATCCCATAATTAAACATTTTTATAAATAATGCCGTGGTGGTGTAGTATTTTCATAACACAGTGTGGCTCTCAATGTAGCCAACTATTTGGTTACTTGTGTTAGCTCACATTTCATGACCCTAGTGTTGAATGGTGTGAGCAAGGCATTTAGTTCATTTAGTTGTGCGATTGTATCATATGGTACTTGGAATTATTTGTATAATACTTTCTTAAAATGCTTAAAATTCAGTGTGGGATTGATACTCAGAGTGACTCCAGCAACTCTCAGTATTGATCCCACACTGAATTTGAAGAAATGACTTCAGGTTCATTGCATGTGCTTTGAAAAAAGCCAATATGTTGTGTGTTTCAAATGCTTGGTTATAATTGCACTCACATCCCTATCCATATGTCATGATGGCTTAGCTGATAATTTTGATTGTATTTTTTTTCAGTGCAGGATTTCAGGTATATTTTGTACTCTGTGAATAGTCTCTCCATTGGACCAGTAAATTTACGTGATCTATGAATTTTTCTAAATCATTCATGAAAAATGTTGAAACACATTGAAACTTGAACAGCTCCTTTATTTTTTAGTCATAAAAATAGCATTTATTGTAAATGTAGGGCTTGCAATGTCTGACATAGTACCTAGACATGTTTCCTTTACCAGAACTCGACCTTGGTGAGTTACTCCACGATGAATTGTTTGGCCTGTTTGAGGCCATGAGCGCCATTGAGATGATGGACCCAAAAATGGACGCTGGCATGATGTGTAACAGAGGCACTCGAGTGCTCACGTTCGACCAGGCTGTCAAGGTGAGGCTCAAGTTTGCCTCGGTGCTCAGGTGTCTTTAATACTTCCAGGCATAGAGGGACAGGATGTGAACCACTGTGAAATTATAGTACAGTATTGTTTTCTTGAAAATTTTGCTCTTGAAATTGTAACTAAGTTTTCTGTGTGTACTTGAACAGTTGTGCACTGTAGAGTTACAAAATTTATTTTGAAATGGTGCTGTTTTAGTACACAAAATCAAGTTTGTACTGGTAATAGATTGGGTTATTCAGCCTGAAATCCTGAAAATATAGCAATATTATAACTTGAGAATAATAGCTTACTGCAGTATGGATAATTGTTTGCAACCTATTAGATCATATGAGTTTTTTATTGAAATGCATAGTCATTCTCCCTAACTTCATTTGTTAAGGCAAGTCATAGCTCTCAATTTACTGTGGTTGCCAGCCTAACCTATCATTTGGGATGTTTTAATTTATTTTTACTCAATTGCACAGGAAACTTAACTGAAAGTTAGTCTATTTTCAGATATGCTGTGATAGTGTTTGTTATTAAAATGTTAGCTTAAGAATTATATCTGTAAATTTATTACAAATTGTTTGCATCAGCATTTAAATAGTTTTAGTTTTAACATCTATTCTATGTTCTACAATTTTCTTATAGAAATACTTCTGGAGGAAAGTATTTCACAAATGTAGGTTTCAGTATTTATTATGAACTGTTATATTTTGATAGCTATTTCTGAAACATCTGTTTATATGTACACACATGCGCAGATTGGTTGCTAAATATGTATACCTTTTAACATGGCTATAACTTTTTTCACAGACAGGATAGAGAAATAAAACTGATACTATTGGAAAGAAGAAGAGTTAATTTCTAAATTTTATTCAACTTTGCTAGACCTACAATTTAACTGTTTGTGTTGTGTTCAACAGGAACACAAAATTATCCACTATGCGTTCAGAAAGTTTACTTCCAGATCTTCTTTTGTTCATGTTTCTTGTAATAAATTGAGATTGCCACTTCTGGAAGTTCCTGTGAATCATTATTTTGTTAGGTTTGAATCAGTATTCCAAGAAGAATTTCCTATGAGTCCCAACGATGGATCCAATTTTTGTTTCTCTGATGATGAATTTTCATCATTTTGTTGTGCCATGTTTGCTGATTGCAATAATCTGCTCTCCTGCACCCTTGATGTTTATGCTTATTTGGAGAGTATACCAGATATGTAAGAAAACAATGAATTCTGACCTTTTGGATGTTCTATGCTATAGTCTCCTATTTCATATATTTAAAAAGTTATTGCAATATTAAAAGGTGTATATTTTTAGCAACCACCCTGTATATATAGGTGTTAAGTTATGCAGTATATGACTGTATTTATAGTGTAGGACATGAAACCAGTTTCTGTAAGGTTCATTTGACTTCGTGGAAAAGCTGGGCTCCAAAGTTTCTGCTTAATTAATCATAGGAATATCACTTATTACTTATCATTAATCATACATCTTTGAAAAATTACCATTCAGTCAAAATCCTAAAATCGAATAACACTGAAGCATTCAGCATGGATGTAAATGAAAATTCATTTGAAATATGTTGGGCTAATCACAAATGAGGAAATACACTTCTACTTGCTGCCTAAGGATGAATAGAAAATTATACATGTAGTGATATAATGGCTAATTAACCTGGAAAAATCCTCAAAACAAACTGTCAGTTGACTGGTTTCAGTGCAGGAATCCCATGATCAGCATACAATCAAGACCTAGGCATTAGGTACTGGCTGTAGGTTGGGATTTGGCACCATAGTTTTGTGTACATTCCTCTCAAGCATGAAAATTATTACAGTTTGAGAGCTGAATAGTAGTAGAGAAATTATGCATATGAGAAACTTCGTTGCGTGAATTTAGTTTAGCTTCAACTCAGAAATAGAATTTGAAAAGCACAGTGTGTGATGGTGTGAACAAAAGTAAAATATTCATTAAAATATTCACTCATGTTCCAATGAAGAAAAGTAAAAAATAAACAAAAAAATAATGCCATATTTTGTGCTGTACAATACTTTGACTTCGGTTGTTTGAGTGATTGTTTGTTCATCAAATTGGTTGAATGAACATGGAATTGTGAAACACTTGAGAAAATTCAATTAAACATAATGGTTAATTCATCCCCTCAGGGGGGTACAACTATTGTATCTGTGGGAATTAGCTCTCTCAGGGGGAAAATGCATAAGTTAGGTAGGCCTTCTTTTTGTTGAAATTAAATTTTTTTTGTTATGTTAAAGGACCATCTTTTTTTGGTTCTCTGCTGTCCTGTTTTTCAGTACCTACTACTTTCCTCTTCAACTTTTATTTTGTTTCAAGAACTTCTTTCTCAACTTACTGTTTCTATGCCCCTTCTGCATAGATTCCGCATTCCCATATCTCCATACTAAATGGTTCCTTTGTCCTTCTTCTTTTTGATACGCTCTTTTTTGTAATGGTTAGGGAGGCTTAAACTAACATATAATCTAATATGATCTAATGGTTAATTCAACGCCATTCTGTTTATGCCAAGCATTTAGCTCATGCGTACAAATGTGACTCAAGTACAAGTTTTCCATTTAATTTGACTAGTTTAATATTTAATATTTTGTTAAATAATTCTGTCATTTTGCATCTACTCTGCTCCTTGCCTCAACTTGCGTCAGGTCTTAGGGGAATACAACTATTGTATCTATGGGAATTAGAGGTTCCAGGAGGACGACGCAAGGTCCTGAGCTAATGTTTAAGTAGGCTCTTCTTTTGTTGAAATTTTATAGGTTTTGTATTCTGTTATGATCATCTTTTTTCAGTTCACTACTGTCCTGTTTTCAGCTCCTACTACTCTCTTCTTCATCTTTAATCTCCCTTCATGAACTTACTTGCTGTTTCTGTAAGCAAGAGATCTTGTATGGGACAACACCTTGTGCATAGGTTAAGGAAGCAGATCCCTAAACTATCTAAATGATGCCATCCGTTTTTCTTTTTTTGGAGCACATATGTTGTGGTTAGGTGTACTTAAACCTAATTATCTAGCCTTATTTTATGTTCACTGCTATTTTATTCCTGCTCTTATTTTGTTTTTCCTGTTTCATAAACTTTTTTAAACATTACTGTTACATTAGGAACTTGAAAACGAAGAACACAGCGCATAGTGAAATCATTTTAATTTCATTTCTTTCTTTACACACCTAATCTATAAAAGTGAAGAAAATAAAAAACCAGTAGTTCTATTTTTCTCAAACATTTCGGAGTCCAGCTCCATCATCAGTAAGTCAGATCTGAAATTTACAATGAAAACTTAAAAATGCTATGTTATTTTAAATGTTTTCTATTCTGCAAGTAAATGAACTAAATATTAATTTGCAAAGGGAATGAACTGGTGGCATTATAAGAACCGGTTTGTCTTTAGCTATGTACAATTATTCTAAAATTCTCAAATCCAAATCATTAGAAGCAGAACATCAAATTTCAAAATCATCTTCAGACACACGGGCACTGCACTGCTCCGCATGAAGGCGGACAGAAGAATGACCGGGCTGCGTAAGTCGGTTCCCCGTTCTTAAGCTCACACCACGATGCTGGGCAATCCTCACGTAGAATGGCAATGTCGTCATTCCGACATAGCCCGATGTACATTGTACACAACTAAACTTGTACACAACGGACGCCTGCATTTGCTTAGGGATAACATCTTTATAACAAAAAAACGAACCAATTTTATGAGAATTAACAAATATAAGGCAAAGATGTGCTGCCAAAAAATAGCATTTAAAAAGCATCTCCAGTTCTTGTGACGTTTTATCAGAAATGCAACCCAAGTAAGGAAAAACGCAATAAAACGCTGTAGTGGATCAGCGGTGGAAATAGAATCTAAATATTTCTTGTCTAAAAATCTTCTGACATCACTGTTTACAATAGCCGAGGGATAACCATTATTTGAGAAAAAAGACTGCAGCTTTGTAAATTCGACATGCAGGTCATTAAAATTTGAACAGATATTGTATGCGCGGTGCAATAAGGTTTTAATTGCATTAATTTTGAACTAGCAGAACCCATGGAAATTCCACGGACAATCCCATCGCTAAGCTACACAGACCCGGTCAAATTTCCTGACCAATTTCAACGTAACTTATTCTATCCTATTCAAACTGGTCCTGATAATATGTCACACATAAAAAGAAGTCCGTAGACCCATGAAAAAATTCCATCAGCATTACCTAACCTATAATAACTTACCCTAACCAAACCAATCCTGAGAATATAACATAAAAAACCTTGAACCAGAGAAAAAAACTCATCAACATTACCTAGCTAGTTTTAACATAACATATTCTAACTTATCTCTTCCTGCCCTATGCTAACTGAACCTATCGTGTCTCAAACATAAAAATTGTGGACACGGGGAAAAAAAATACGTTAACATTACTTAACCTATGCCAACCTGTTGTATCCTATCCTAACTGAACTTAACCATTGTCATTGTTAGGCTAGGTAGACCTGTGAGATAATTTGGGTCAACATTACCCAACAAATTTTAACATAACATATTCTAACCTAACCCATCCTAATATAGTATCCTATCCTAGGCTAACGGAAGCTTTCCTGATAATATGTCAAACATAAAAAACCGTTGGCCCTGTAATAGAATGTCGTCAACATTACGTATCCTATGTTAGCCTATCCTAATCTAACCTATCTTGACCTAACCTATCCTAACCTAACTTAACCTATCCTAACTTTACCTATCCTAACCTAACTTAAAGGTGGGCCCATGAAAAAATTCAGTAAACATTACCTAATATTCTAACATAACTTATTCTAACCTAAACCTTCCTAGCTTAACACATCCTACTATCCTATCCTACCCAAAGTAATCCTGAGAATATGTCAAGCATAAAAAATCATAAACCTGTGAAAAATTCATCAACATTACCTAATCTATGCTAACCTAACCTATCCTAAATTATCCTGTCAAAAAAATGAAAAATGGGAAAAAATTGAAAGTAAATGAAAAAGAAAAGAAAATTGAATAAATGAAAAATAAAACATGAAAAAATAGAAAAATAAAAATAAATAAAAAATTTAGAAAAAATTAATAAAAATACTAAAAAATTGAGTAAATAAAAAATGAAATAAATGTTGAAAAATGAAAATTAAAAAAAAAATGAAGTAAAAAATATTTGAAAAATCCCTCTCCCCCTCTCCTTGTCTTTTTCTCTTCCTCTAATTAAACTTGAGCCAACCCGTATCATAAATACCGCAATGATTTTGAAGGGTGTGACGCACAGGTTAGCGTATTAATATATAGATTTGTAACTACAGAAGCTGAAAAAACTCAAGCCCAGACCAGTAAATGTTTCTTTACGATAAACTGATGACTTGAAACAATTATCCATTTTAGTGATCTTAGAATCCAAAAAAGGCAAACTGGTAAATTTAATAGCGGGATGTTTAGAATTCAGGTAGTCAAGAAATAAGGGAACATGGCTAGGGTCACGGAATAAAAGAAAAGTGTCATCTACATACCGTCGATAAAAGTGAGGTTTAAAATGCAAAGGGCAATCTCTGAGCCATATCTCCCCCCAGTAGCACACAAACATGTTTGCAAACGTTGGTCCCAAGGAGAGTCCCATACCCAACCCCTCAACCTGCTTGTACAGTTTTCCCAGCAAAAATAAAAATCGAATTCATTACAGACAGTTCCAGCATGGTCTTAAAGTAATTTTTACCTAGTCCTAAAATTACATCGCTAGACTTTTGAAACAAGGTATTTAGAATAATATGAATGGTTTCAGCCAATGGTATATTAGTGAATAAATTTTCCACGTCAAATGAGGCCATAACGTATTTATTAGAGTTTTGAATAGAAGTAATGTCTTCTGCAAAATGTGATGAATTTTCAAGCGTATAGTTATTTTTTGTTAGAGGATTCAATACAGGGACTAAAAACTTTGCTAAATTAAAACTAGGAGTATTACACGCAGCAAAGATTGGCCGAAACTGGAATTTAGAAACAAAATCAGGTTTGTGTATCTTTGGTAGACCATACAAAATTCCCGGAGAAGAACCAGACACGTAGAGTTTAGAATAAACCTCACTCGACAAAACCTTAATATTTTTCAATTTTTGCAAAAAATTAATTATTTAATCTTCAATTTGAATGACCGTTTTTTCCCAGGGGTTTGAGATAATTTGAAACTTCGATTCATCAGAAACTAACGTTGGTCCTCTTGGGGCCAACGTTTGCAAACATCTTTATGTGCTACTGGGAGGAGATATGGCTCAGAGATTGCCCCTTGCATTTTAAACCTCACTTCTATTGACGGTATGTAGATGACACTTTTCTTTTATTCCGGGACCCCAGCCATGTTCATTTATTTCTTGACTACCTGAATTCTAAACATCCCGCTATTAAATTGACCAGTGAAGTGGAGAGATGTAATAGTTTGCCTTTTTTTCAAGTCACCAGTTTATCGTAAAGAAACATTTACTGGTCTGGGCTTGAGTTTTTTCAGCTTCTGTAGTTATAAATTCAAAATTAATGCAATTAAAACCTTATTACACCGCGCATACAATATCTGTTCAAATTTTAATGACCTGCATGTCGAATTTACTGAGCTGCAGTCTTTCTTCTCAATTAATGGTTATCCCTCGGCTATTGTAAACAGTGATGTCAGAAGATTTTTAGACAAGAAATATTTAGATTCTATTTCCACCGCTAATCCACTACAGCGTCTTTATTGCGTTTTTCCTTACTTGGGTTGCTTCTCTGATAAAATGTCACGAGAACTGGAAGGGCTTTTTCAAACGCTATTTTTTGGCAGTGCATCTTCGTCTTATATTTGTTAATTCTCGTAAAATTGGTTCATTTTTTTGTTATAAACAGGGTGTCTACTAGGTAGTAAAGTAGTAAAAAATAGTAAAATTTGAAAAGTAGTAAAAAAAGTAGTAAAAAGTATTTAAATTTACCTAAAGGTAGTAAAAAAATTGTGAAGTGGAATAATTCTCTGAAAATTTAAAGTAATGTTACATATGTATGTAGAGTAAAAAGATTTTTTAAAATTTATTTCTCCTATTATCAGAAATTTGCCTCGGCTTATGGGAAATATTCCTGTAAAGGGGAGTGTAATTTTAGGATTGAAGGACTCAAAATTGAAAAAGTTCCAAAATTTTTGCGAACAACAGTACAAATAGTTCACTTTTTCTTCTCATTCAGTTTGATCTGAAAGTTATCGAGTAGTTTTGTGATGGAAGGTTCATTTAAGCCAATTTATTATTAACGAATTATTGAGAGAAAACAATAAAAAACGGCCTTTGCTTTGATGCGGTAATCGAGGTTTCATAAATCGTTTAAATATAAATTTAAAAAATGCAATACCAGTAACGATGCATTGTTGAAAACACTTCTTTTAATGCACACTTACATTGAAATGCAAGTTCCTGAACTTGTATTTTATCAGGGATATCAGGGATTAATATTGAAAATAAAATAAGATTTAAAAATTTTGCATTTATGACTGTGAGGTTGACATGTGACATCTTTTATTCTTACATATCAAATATGCATATAAACAATCTCGGGAAAAATGAAATAGCTAGCCCAACTACATATTTTCTCATATAAGTGTATAAAGTGACTTTGATTGAAATATGTTTGTCAAGTAAAATGAGATATATTTTATTGCGAATTACAATTCTATTAATGTAAAACATTGTGTGAACTTATTCTTTTAAATTTTATGAATAAACGTTAAACAACTAGGCAAAATTTTCAAAAAAGTAGTTGTACTTATCACTAAATAATTATTACATTTTATTGAATTTCGTCTTTAGTGAATGTAACAGTGGCCGAGTGTACAGAGCGCTTGCGTTCTGTGCTTCATGCACGGGTTCGAGCCCTGTACGCAGCGGTTGGCGTGAAAAACGCTGACGCGGCAAATCAGGGTCGTTGCCTGCAGTGTGATCACTGTCCTCACGGAATGTTACCTGGGCACTAAAGGAGAGGAAAATAAGGCCTTGAAGCTCGGGCGTGACTAGGGGCCTGGGGAACCCCTATCATGTACATTCCCTGTACGAGTATCATGTCAATGATACTCAGCCACTCTCTTCCAAAAGATAAAAAGGCTTGGTATATACCTATACATCTTTAGTGGATGCAGTTGCACATGGGATATACACCATGGTTGGTATAATTGTTCTTTTTGTGCACTTGATGCTCAAAAATAAGAGTATTTTATTCACAAATGTAAGCACAGAAATAAAATTATTCTCAATTAGCTTTAGCGCTCCCAGGGGTAAATTGTGAGGGCCCGAGCTGAGAGTTAGGTAGGCTTTCTTTTTTGTTGAAATATGTTTTTGTTATGTTAAGGACCACCTTTTTTTGGTTCACTACTGTCCTGGTTTTTGGCATCTACTACTTTCTTCTTCAACTTTGATCTTGTTTCATAATCTTCTTTCACAACTTTCTGTTTCTATGCCCTTTCTGCATAGATTCCGCGTTTCCTTTATGGGGGTCATCCCAGGCCTCTGTCGGTCTGATGAGTTTTTTTTGTTGAAAAAGGATCCTTAGGTGGTGGACTATTCGGTCCTAGAATTTTATGGCGTTACGGACACTAGATCCTCCAGGGGGGTGTAAGGGGACCAAAATTTCCGAATTTTCGACCCCATTTTGACCTCATATAAAAAGAAAACAAAATGGGAAATGGAAACTTTAAAACCGTAACTTTGTTTACAATGTTTCAAAAATTCTGAAACTGTCTTTGGTTTTGCTCTTGCATAAAAACTCAATGAGTTCTATTCATTTGAAATATTAATAAAAATGAATTAAAAAACCAATATCTCCAATTTTTTCAAAAACTAAAGCCTGAATCAAAAAAATGAATAGATGAATTGTTTCTTTTCAAAAGTTACATATAATATTCAAATTTCATAAGAATCAAACTACAAATATAAAATTTCATTATTTTTATCAAAAAAATTGTTTATTATTTTTTTTGTAATGACAATTCACAGTGTGAATATGAAGTTATGCATGGAGATTATCGAAATAAAAATGAAAACAGCCTTCAATTACATAAATTGTCTATTATATTACACTTCAAAAAAAAAAATTTGTTTATGGCTTATACCCAAAACCTCTAATTTTCAACATTCAAAAGAATAGAAGTCGAGGAGTTTTCATGCTAGGAAAAAAACAGACAGTTTTAGAATCCTTGAAGCATTGCAAACAAAGGTACAGTAGCTTTTTTACTAATGTTACAAATGATTTTTTTTAGTCATGCTAAAAAACCAAAATTAGTGTATTTGTTAGTGATAAAATATCTTATATAAAAAATGATAAGTTGAAAATGGAAAATTTTCTACTGTAACTTTGTTTGCACTGCTTTAAGGATTCTAAAACTGTCTTTGGTTTTGTTCTAGCATAAAAACTCAATGACTTCTATTCTTTTGAAATATCCATAAAAATGTACCAGAAAACTAGTTTTTTGTATTTTTTCAAAAAATAATGCCTAAATTGAAAAAGGTACATGAGCTCATAGACGTTTTTTTTTTCAACAAATACATATACTGGCCAAATTTCAAACGAATCGGATCAATTTTTAAAAATCGTTGAAGTGACCCCCTTAACTCCATACTAAAAGGTGCCTTCCTCCTTCCTCTTTTTGGATCGCATTTGTTGCTGCGGGTAGGGAGGCTAAAACTAACGACTAACCTTGTCTAATCTCAATTAGCTTTTAGAGACTCCGCTGCAATTTCAGATGAGTAAGTCCTGAGTCAAACTTATTACATTTCGATTCCTCCTAATGAATAATGGTTAATTCAAAGTCATATATTTGGATGGTAAAATCTTGATTATCATAAACTTCATGTAACCTTCCAATTCTTATTCAAAGACAAATATTCTCACACTCCAAGTTGTTGCGCCAAGATAGAAACATTGCAATGACATCAAAGGCACTTCTCCACAGTTCATTTATATCCAGAAAGTGCTTTTTTGGACCTGAGCTTGATTGTGAGCAGTATTATCTTCATTTGAAAAGACTGGAGTTTATTCTGTCCACTTCGATGTGGGGAAACAATGATTTACTGTAACTATAAATGTTTTTTTTCCTGACAAAAACTACCTCTTTGTAGAGCTGAAAGTTTTCTCTTTTCAATGACGTTAATTTATGTCCAAATACTGAAAGAATTATGCTATAAAATTATCCTTTAATGCAATGTGTAATCATTTGAACGAGAGTTAAGTTTTTTTGAAGTTCCTTCTGGCAGTCACACAGGCAGTCATGTCGATTCAGTTACCTTGAGGATGTCGTCATAGAAGCATGGGGATGCTCCATCTAATCAAAGTTCATTCTTCTACCATATTTAGCAAAGTTGTATAAAATTTTTGAGATTTTTTCCGTAACATAACATGTTAATAACCGATTTGTTATCACTATTGTCCGCAATTAGGATGCCCATTTAGATTTTGAGGTATGATAGAAATAGTTCACAAACTCATATTTCCGAGGTGCCATAGTGTTTGGTCATAACAAAATTCCCTGATATTCTATCCTGCTATAAAGGGATCTGACATTGCCCTGGTGTCTACTAGTTTCCAGTCAGTTTATTTTTTCCATATGATGAACTGTTGTCCTCATAGTTGAAAGATTTTAAGACAAGGCCTTTGCCAAACATTCGTTGGAGTCCGTTTAGGACGGGGTACCTTAGGAATTTAGGTAACTTTTTTGCAATGATGCTTTGATTGCTCCATTTAGTATTAAGTATTTTAAGTATTAAAAAACTTAAAGCTCTTTTGAACTTATGGTTATTACGGATATTATTGATTAAAATTGCTCGTTATAGGCCGATTACTTACATCTGGACATTTGGACAACATTCATTGTGTAAAAAATAGGTAGTCATTTTTTGCTGTTGAAGGTAGTAAAAAGTAGTAAAATTTGGAAATGAAATATCAGTAGACACCCTGACAAAGATGTTATACCTAAGCGAGTGCGGGCGTCCGTTGTGTACAAGTTTAGTTGTGTACAAGTTTAGTTGTGTACAATGTACATCGGGCTATGTCGGAATGACGACATTGCCATTTTACGTGAGGATTGCCCAGCATCGTAGTGTGAGCTTTAAAACGGGGAATTGACTTACGCAGCCCGGGCATTCTTCTGTCCGCCTTCATGCGGAGCAGTGCAGTGCCCGTGTGTCTGAAGATGATTTTGAAATTTGATGTTCTGCTTCTAATGATTTGGATTTGAGAATTTTAGAATAATTGTACATAACTAAAGACAAACCGGTTCTTAATAATGCCACCAGTTCATTCCCTTTGCAAATTTATATTCAGTTCATTTACTTGTAGAATAGAAAACATTTAAAATAACATTGCATTTTTAACAGTTTTCATTGTAAATTTCAGACCTGACTCACTGACGATGGAGCTGGACTCCGAAACGTTCAAGAAAAATAGGACTACTAGTTTTTTAGTTTCTTCACTTTTATAGATTAGGTGTGTAAAGAAAGAAATCAAATTAAAATGATTTCACTACGCGCTGTGTTCTTCGTTTTCAAGTTCCTGATGAACATCCGTCTGAAGAATTATGAATTTCCTGAATACTGTTACATTTCGTTGCGCTGAGTGAAGTGACGCACCTTGTGCATTGATTCCCCATTTCTTTAATTTCATGCTAAGTGATGCTTTCCTGTCCTTTGTTGGGGCCAGGGAGGTATATCTCTTGAGGATCTAATGTTATTTTGGGTCAATAATTGGTGTAGAATATTATTCATATTCAGGAAATTCATATTTATTAAGTCGAAATAGCTTAAACTCGTAGACTAAAAACTGTTGATATCGAAATCAAATTTGTAGAAATTTACAAGGTCTTACAATAAAATATCAACAAAGAATCTATTCATTCTGCAAAACGTTTCAGAGATCAGCTCCATCCTCAGTAAGTCAATCCATAAAAATAATTTAAAAAAGATTTCAGTCAAATCTAAAAATTCTGAAAAACAGAAGTTTACATTAAAAATCTTCATATAATTTGCAGGGGAAATGAAGTATTTGGACTATTAAGGAAAGACTTTTCATTGGCTCTGTATAAGGAATCTGAAATACGAAGGTCTAATTCATTCGGGGCGAAACATGAAATTATAAAATCATCTCCTGCCATGCGATCGCAGCCTTGTTCGCTGTGAAGGCGAATTGACGAGTAAGGCGGTTGGGTTAAAATTCTTCCGCTACGGTAGCTGATGCCACGGTGCTGGGCAATCGTAATG
>JACJUY010003712.1:6105-37278 GCA_014220935.1 Platorchestia sp. MABIK | reverse complement strand
TGTAATTTTTCTTTAGTGTTCTTTACGATCAATTTCGGAACTGAAAGTTCATGTGAGTAGCTTAAGCACGGCTTTTACAGCAAAATAGGACTTCCTGGGGATGAAAAATTAAAGAATGTCAAAGCCTTTATTTACAATGGAATTACAAAGTTTAATTACGTTCAACCGATCGCTGGTGATAGAGCACGCTTCGACTTGGAGTACTACATGTAAAACTGGCATTCTAAGCAAAAAATATTGTTTCCCTTAAAATCATCAGGAATACACCAATTACAATGTTGATGAAATTCAGCATTTTCGAATAAATTTTGCCAAAGAAAATGAACATAGAATTATTTTAATGTGTCTTAGCGTACATACGATTCATTACTTTCACAACAGTGACAAAAAGGCGGATGTATGTGTCTCTTCAGTACAAATGTACTTTTAACTAAATTCAAAAGATGTCAAGAACTAGACGATAGCACATTCTCAAGTCTTTCAAGCTACAGCAGCTTTTGATGTTTTACTTGTCAAGTTACAATAATTAAAGAAATGTCGCATGCCGAGTAATTAGCGTGCTTCATTCTTCAGAGAATTGCATTTGAATGCTGGTAATTGTTGAAACAATTCTTTACGAGCCAACGAGCATAGCATAGTTTGCAACATAGCTCAGCCGTTTGAATTTTAATATAAATTGATAAGAATTGATAACCACGAATTGAAAGAATTGACACACATATCGTAGATGAGAACGTTTTGTTGATAGATTAGATTTAAAGTTAGTTTGAAACTTTTTTATTTCAGGACTTTTTTTCAGAATATACATTTGCCTAATCCTTGACAGCCCTTAAATGCGGCAAAATTTCTTACAAGCGAGGTTTAAAGAAATAAAATTAAATGGATTTTCTTAAAAGTTGACAATTTTATTTTTCTTAAAATACGGAAAACCTATTTGTGCTTGTTGAAAAGCTGCGGGCATTGAAACTGATGAAAAAATCGTTTGCAAGGTGAGTGGCATATTTATTTCCAGATATTTTGTTGTATTATGTTTTTTTATTTTTTTCATGTTTGCTTTACCAAATTCAAAATCATGGAGATTTCGGAAGAAATTAGGAAAACCATCATTCTTCTCTATCAGAGTGGTCTATCAAAAAAGAAAATCGTTGCCAACCAACTCGCATCATCGTCAACTGTCCATAGATTGATGAAATAATTCAATGAGACAAAATCCATAGTGGCGAAGACAGCCCCTGACGGGAATATACTGTCGTCGGTTCGACAAGATTAGGCTTTAGTGCGATACTCGTTACGGGAAAGAAGAAGAAATGAAAAGAAAACCGTTTATTTCCAAAATCGTTGCCACATGAGATACATGACAACATATTGGCTTTTAAAAATTTATTTTTATAAAACGTCCTAGGACACACGTTCCATACGAGGAGTACTGATAGACAAACTATCCGAGATGTACAAATAGATAAACCATACGAGGCGTACTAATAGACAACCTACACGAGGTGTACTAATAAACAAACTACCCAGTCTAACTTTCTTTGCCGCCTGCATGCATAATTTTCACTGCCCAAGTAATTAAATTGCTTGGGCGGTGAAAAACATGCATGCTCCGGTGAAAAAGTTAGGCTTTGTATCCAAGGTGTAAAAAATTATTTAGATTGTACGAGGCGTACTAATAGACAAACTATACGAGGCGTATAATAGAAAAACCATACCTGCCGTGCTAGCAGATTCCCCCCGTCAAGGTTAAATAAAAAGTAAAAAATCTCATCTCTTGGAGATTTTATATTCCAAGAGATGGCTGACAACTTAAAAATAATTCAAATACTACTAAAGAATTCTTCGGAATTCCTAAATTATTAGTTGAATCGAAGTAAGAAAAAGACAAAAAAAACGCGACACCGAAGCAGATTGAAACACCATCGTAAATGACTATCAAGTATTGAGAAAAGGTTGGTCACAAAGTAATTTATTAAGAACATCGCGCAACACAGCACGCACATGTAGAAACGCGTAAACCAACTTACACTCAAAAATGAAATGCATGGCTTGTTCAGCATACGACAGAGAGAAAATTTTTCACGAGCGCTTTATTTCATTTGCCTGTTTATATTTTCCATTTCTTCTATTCTCAAAAATGCGCTCTGTGGTCGTAATAGATCTATTTTTGAATCATTAAGCAAGCGAAATCAATATATTTATTTCTGGAATTTGGTTCAAAATTAACTGGTCGCAGAGCTTCAGGTAAAATGTAATGTGTCTTGAGGCTTTTTATTTTACGCAAAAAATAGAAATAGAAACATATATATGCATATGTGTGTATATATATGTCTGAACATGTACATGAGCACACTGATACATAGACAAACATGCATGAGTGCACACACATACACATACATGCACACCCTTAAACACAAATATTCACATGTATATGTATTGCAAATGAATTTAAGAATAATAAAAATAAACATAAAAACAATCTTGCCCTTGCTAAATCTAAAATGATAGTCAAGCTCTGTGTGATCGTACGAAATAAGTAAAAGTACGAAAAATAAGTAAAAGGAAAAACTTCAAAAAACGTTAAAATGAAATGGTTTTTAATTTACTAACAGAAATTTTAAGAAAATTCAAGTTACCGCCGAGTAACAACAACAACAAAAAAATATATTTTATGTCCTCTCGGTATTCTCTACAACATCATGCGGACATGGGTACATGGGATAAAATGGAGAGACAGCCAGATATCACTTATGAGTAGCAAATATCTACAAAATTTTGGCAGAAATGCGTAAACAAACTACTCAAAATGAAAATTCATAGCTTGTTCAACTTACGGACAGAAAGATAATATTACCATGATTCATATGCTCAAATTCCGCTTTATTTCACTCGTCTAATTGTATTTTTCATTTTTCCTATTCACAGAAAAGCCCCTGGGGTAGTGATGGATCTTCTTTCGAATCATTTCGCAAGTGCAATAAATTAATTAACCGGATTGTTTTCACGTACAAAAATAGAAATACAAACTCGTCCATCTATTTATAAAGATATACACATACATACGTACACACATGTATTTTTATATATACTTTTTAGAAATGAATATTAGAAAAATACGTATTTATAAAAAGATAAAAAACAACCTACTTCCTACTACATCGAAAATGACGGTCTATCTCACTGTAATCGCAAGAAATTATTCGGGAAAAAATAACTAATAAGAAAAAAGACTTCGAAAAACGTATAAATGAACTGGTTTTTAATATCCTAATAGAAATTTTTAAAAAACTCAGGTTACAGTCAAGAAACTACACAACAGCTAAGAAAACATCTCGGGGTTCACATCGGATTTCACTTCTGAGTAGCGAATATTTACAAAATTTGTTATTTCAAGTCAGTTATTTCTGACTTGAAAGTTCAGTGCTACTTTGCGCTGTAAGCAATGAAAAATAACAAATGAATAAATAAATAAATTGCTTAATTACCCCTTCCCTCCATCTCAACCGAAATCGGTTGAAACATTTTCGTGAATGATTTCGAAAAAGTGAAACAACGTTAGCCAAAAATTAATTTATTAAAAACATAGCACAGAAAAGAAAAAAGAAAGAAAGAAAAACAGTTTACTTCCAATAGAGATGGTATAAAATTACCATCATTGGTTTTTAAAATTTCCTAAAGTTTATACAATTAAATAATACACACGCACGAGTATTGTAATACCCATGTCACTAGTCGAAAAATGATTGAGGGCAATGTACTCCTAATCTTGCTTGAACTACATTTGATGATACATGTAATGATAATTATAAGAGATAACACAACTTCATGACTTTTGACAGTTTACATATACATGACATAAAATTTCGCAATTCTTTACGCCAGGAAATACTATAAGAATCGCTTGTTTCGGCCGATGTTCAAAAATGTTATTTCAGGGAAAGCATGAAAGAAAAAAAAAGAAAAAAAATATATATAAAAGCATGAGGAACACGAAGATTACAAGTTTTGTATTTCTACTTAAATCGTTTTAACATAACGATAATTAGTTGATAAGCATTTTATTTAAATATAAATGGATGATTACACAAAAAATGTATAGTTTTTTACGTGAATGCTTTACAATAATAAAGAGATGACGAGTTAGGTAATGTTACAAGTTGAGAGTGAACAGAAAGAGACCACCATCTCTGGTTAAAAATGTCAGTTGTCGGTTTAGTACACACATGTACATATATACATGTAAATATATACACACATACGTGCACATACATACCTCCGCACATACATACACCTAACACGTAAACATACACAAATACATTTCTATGCATCGAGGAAATCACAATACACACGCGTTCTTTAAAATGCTGAGCGATGTTCTGAAATATAGGATAATGAGCAAAGGAAATTCGTGACAACTTTTCCAGTTTGTGTTGCTGCTTACAATTTCTAATGAAATATTGTAACGATGTTTAATTAAATATTGTATCGAAAAGATTATTGGTTCTTAAGCGTCTGATTTATCATATGTGGGTGATCGCGCTAAATTCATATATATAAATTTTTTATGAATGTTTTTATAATAATGAAGTGAAATGAAGAATTATGTAGTGACATTCACCCATCTACGCACGCATAGCGTGCACACGTGCACATATACACAAGTAAACATGTGCGCAAATATCAGCGTAAACTAGTCAGTATAAACTAGCATTTCAATCGAGAAACACCGAAGAAATACCTTTTATTACCGCCTGAATTTTATGAAATTTCCGTACCAGAAATAGTGGCACAAAACAGTCTATCTGAGTCAGGAACATGAAAACGATTGTCCTACAACGGTTCCTAGGTACAAAATATTTCCAGAAATACGTGAGGCTTAGGTGCGGTTGTTATAATATACTCTAGAGCGTAAGAGATGATATGATAATTGCACTACACTAGCCTAACAAGAGCATTTTTGGACGTGAGTTAGAAAGAAAAGAATTTAAACCGTCCCTCAATGAAAATACTACAGATTTTTTTTCCATAAAACTATTCAATAGGACTGTAGCTTAGAAGTTTAAATCACCCGCTTGATCGTTCATTTTGCCCTCGCCTCTGGTGCTGTGAACATGTAGTTGTTGCTCAATATTGGCTCGTCATCTAGTGTTCAGTATTCCAATAGTATAAATTGTTTACCTCTAGTCATCTTGCAATGTGATCTGTGTTAGTTTTTTATGTATCGTCTGATTTCATTTTTGCATTTGATTTACATTTCTTAGTATTGTGACTGTAAAATTTACTTTGTATTTTTCAGCCTGATGATGATTTGCGAACATCGAAATGTTGCTTTTTATAAGTAGACAGTTAAATCGAATTTTGTAGTCTGATTCTATTTTTGCATTTGATTTACATTTCTTAGTATTGTGACTGTAAAATTTACTTTGTATTTTTCAGCCTGATGATGATTTGCGAACATCGAAATGTTGCTTTTTATAAATAGACAGTGATATCGAATTTTGTAGTGAGTGTTTTAGTAAAGATGATAAATAATTTTCTTTGTCTTTTAACGCGTGAAGAACTGGAAAAATTTCGTAAGGTTGAGAAATTAGAAAATAAATAATGTATTTATCGATAAGTAGTTCGATACTGCCACTGTTCATGTCAACGAATTTTGCATACTGGTCTTTGTTTCTGGAACTCTCAGTTTTGATAGCTTTTTTTCAGAGATATATAATTCAATTGCAAGATTTGTTGTGATGCAAGCTGTGTCGTTACTGCGTGGAGGAGACAGTGTTTGTCACCAAAAATAAATAAATTAACAAAAATAAATAAATGTCACCAAAAAAAAATAAAGCAATAAATTTTTCCGAAAAATTTGATTTTGTTTTGAAAGGTTTTGAATATCGTTATTCACTTGATTTTCCCCTGTTCCTGCGTGCGTACTGGAAAGTTGAGAACTGATTGAAAAGGAGGGCATATCACAGTCACTTTTCGTGTCTGTTGCAAGTAGCGCAAATTTATTGTACGTACTTATATTATATTGGTCTGAGATCGAGTTAGGGAAAGGCTCAGGTTCATTCACGTTCCTCACGCTGTGGGTAGGTGAGTTACTCAAAGCTATGCTTAATGACGCTTTCAATTTTAAAGGATTTGGTGTACCATGTGCATTGACGTGCATAGGCTTATTTCCGTTTTCATAGTTTAAAGTGAAAATATTTGCCATTTGTCCCATTCCGGGAAGTTTTCGATTCACTGGAGTGATCAACAGTACAATTCCACTTATTGCTTGACATTTGTTGAAATGAGGATAATGTGGCACGGGGATTCGCGATGTTGATTTCAAAGCTGATTGTCCAAAAAAAAAGAAAAGTTTTCTTCCTGGGTGCGAGGGCAATGAAATTTATTGAGTGCGTCAGCATTTTTATTTTCTGGGTAAGTTTGAAATTAAATCAAGTTTAAACCCAGGTTATTTTTCAAAAATTCATCGCTTTGTTGAATTCTTTTGCATTGCAAGCATTGGCAATATAAATACGATAGAGTGCGTACTTCCTAACAATTAGTTTTTTGATTCGAGCTAGATCTGAGGGCGAGTGGCAGAGACCATCAAAACTTAGTATATAAATATTAAATTTAGGCATGCGATTTGTAGAATGGAGAAGGTCATAAAGTGCCCAGGAGGAACAGTTTGAATCCAACACGAATGATCTATGCCCTTCCTGAATGATCTATGTCCTTCCTTCTGATTGTGCTTAGGATATTGTCACCTAGCAGCAAAGTATCATAAGGTTCTCGACAATTGGAGGCGACTTAAGAAGAGATACTTGCAGGTACCACAGGTGCAAAGTCAAGAGAACTTACATGTAAATTTAAGGCAAAAAGTTGCTCGGTTAAGATCTGAATGTTTTATACTGTAGAGAAAATCGACGACGGGCTAGGAGGTTCACGTTGTCTTAGGGATTTATTGAAAGATGCTGCTGTTAGTGACAGATTGTGAATAATATCATGAATTTTTTGAGAGCTTGTTATTTGGAGCGGATGCAAGTACACATTAAAAGAAGTAACAGTGTTTTTTGTATTCTTCGGTACTGGATATTTTCCTTTGTTCTCGCAGCTTACGCTTTTGGGTATTTTACTGCCAGTATCGGTTTGTGCGCGAATTTTATCGAACATATAACCTGGAGAATGAAAAGAGTCTACCACGCTTGAAATGTCTGGACAGGATTCCTTATTTATAAAAACTATTCTGTCCTGCACCACTGATGAGAATGGCGTTGGTGTCCCCGTCGCTGGTAGACAATTCGGAGAGTTGTTGGTGACGCAGAGCTGGGGATCTGACGCGCTGTTTTGCTCGTTGAGATGAGGTGCAGCAGGTGGTTGTGGTACTGCGGCTGATATTTGACTGCTTGGAACCTTCAAATGATTGCTGGAGGTTTGGGATTCGGTTTATATACTCCGTCGCGGTCGGGCGTGCGGGAAAAATGGTGTGGTAATTGTTTAAAATGCAAGGGGAAAAATCTAACCATGCATAAAAATCAAACTATCAATGAATGTGTTTGCTATCCGATAAACTGCGGAAGGGGAAAAAAACTATTGTTATATTGTGCTTAAATCAGTGAAATTTAAATGCGAAGCCAACAAAGCAGTGCTGGCAAGAACTGTGAAATGGTGTGCTCGGCCCAGTCTCGAACGATAGGTCTTTCTGAAGTGTCCTTGTTCCCTCAGTCTTCCCTCACCAAGCTCGTAACCCCCCACCATCCCTCCCGTACGCACCCACGTTAAAGTTGCTCTACTCTGTGTGCGTGTACCAGTCTGTGTACGTGCAAGGCTAGTCACTGCCACTAAGAACCACGCCCACTTCAACAGCTGCCACACGTCGCTGCGTGACATAATTGTGGTACAAACATTTATTATGGTATAGCTTTGCCATAGAAGTATCATTTAATAATTGATTAAAATACTCTATGTTTCATTGTACACTTAAGCGCCTCAGCTGTATTAAACGACACAACTTATATGAGTTAGACCAAATAAGAGCACAGTTACTGCGATTCTACCGTGGCATGATATATCGTTCGTATGTCTCGATGTTTTGTTTACAATGCAACTCTCTTTAGTTTATATTATAAATATGTAGTTTATTCGAACAATTAACACATTCTTTTTAATATGAAGTGAATAAAAGTATGCTAACAGGTTCTTTATAATATGAATTAAATTAAAGTATTCAAGTGCTGAAGCGTTCTGTAAGATGCCTTTGATGTATATTGACGCCAAATGAATTCGATTAATTTACTTCTAAAACTTTGGTGCAAAACCTAATTGTGCTCGTATCAATATATTTACTAGTCACTTCCCTCTCATTTACACTCATACTATTTTGTTCGCAAAGTGCAAAGTAAAGGAACCTCAATGCTTTCATTGAAGATGCGATGAAGAAAACTTGACGCTAACACACGAAGTAATAAATGTGAAAAATTTCATCCCAAATGTTTCACCTTTTTAGTTTCTGTTGTATCTCGGTGTGAGCCTTGCATGCCAGGCGCCGCCGGATGTCTTTATTGCACTTGGGTTCGGATGGGTCCAAAATGCCCAGACCGCAACCGCCGGAAACTGGCCGGCGAAAGCCCTTGTTACACTGTGCCCCTAGAAGCCCCGAAAGGTCTTTGTTTGACTTCCGAGCACTGCTAGTTTTAAGGAAGGTCTGTCACCGACGGAAGCAGTGCATTATTAGGAGCTTAGCTGTGCGTTTACTTTCCGTTGCTCCGTAGAAGTTTACGGCTTCTGATACGTAGTTCCGACTACTTCTAAATAAACTTCAAGTTGTGCTTAAACTAACGACACAACGTATTTGGCGACGAGGACTTCTAATCTCCGAAGTGAATTTGAACTTTACAAGTGCTCTGAAACCAAGATGGCGTATTCTACATTTTGCTGTCCTCCATTCGACATTGAAGTGGAAACGGTGTGGGAATTTCTACAACGTTTAAACGTACAGTGTGCAGACGCTCTTCAGAAGGCGGGAAACAATATCAGTAAGAAAGCTAGTATTTTAGTTAAAGCCTTGCCTGTAAACATCATTACTGATCTACAACGAAAAATTAAACCAACGTTACTCTCTGATGCTACGTATGAGGAACTAGAAGAAAAGTTAATACAGCAATTTGAAATCAAAAAATCCATTGTGGGCGCATCAGTTACATTTCTAAACAGAAAGCAAGGTGTCAATGAAACCATAGAAAGTTTTGCTAAAATGTTAAATAACTTAGCATCTGCGTGCAACTACGAAAATTGCTGTCGCGATCGTCTATTGAGAGATGCCTTCGTGCCAGGTCTACATTGAGCGCAAATTCTCAGTGTAGTTCTACAGAAGTGTGATACCAAAGCATTCAACGAATGTGTTGAACATGCAAAACTCATCGAACAGTTAAGTTCCGATTCTCAAGATATTATTCGTGAGGATTCATCTTTATCGTTTTTCACAACAGGAAAATTACAGCCGAACTACACATACATCCGTTGCGGAGCTAAGCAAAAGCATCTTGCAAAGAATTGCTATGCATTAAAACTGAAGTGTAATACATGGGGGAAGACAGGCCACATTTCTAAAGTTTGCAAATCTACGATGGCAGCACGGCCTTCTCCGGCGGAGCCTACACGAAGGGAGCCTACACGAAGGGAGCCTACACGAAGGGAACCTACACAAAGGGGACCTACACGAAGAGAAATGGACGCAGCTCGCACTTATATAGTGCAGCCGGAAAGAAGTGATTATCATTGCAACGTCGGAAAAGAAGATGGGTCAATGAGGAGTTCACGTGAGCCTTCACATCGGAAGAACGAAGTTGTTCTACAAAAGCCTAGGATCGATACTGGTGACGGTAACTCTGTTCATAATTTGTCTGATGTACAAACTAATTACGCGTTATTTCAATCACATTGTATTCCTCATGGGATCACAAAAATTGCTCCCTCTGTTGAACTCAACAATCGTAAATTTGTCACTTCCAGAGATAGAGTTAATCCTAAATATTCTGTGTCCAGGTCTAAGCCTATGAATGTAACTCAATTTGATGTCGGTGACCATGTTCTTGCTCTGAATTTAAGAGATGGTCCCAAGTAGCTGAAGGGAATTATTGTTGGTAAAGTTGCTGTTAATATCTTTCATGTTCAAATCTTAGCATTAAATGTAATCTGGAAGAGACATTCAAATCAGCTGCTTCATTCTTCTAGTAATTTGGGATCTTTTCAGTAGCAAGGTGGCTGAGCCTTCAACTTGGCAGCCTGTTAACAGTTCACCTGTACAAAATGAACCTCGAAGATCAGGTAGAATAACTAAACCTGTAATGCGAATGGGTTGTTGAGCTATGCTTTCCGTTTTTCATATATCCATCTAAAGGGAGGGAAATTGTTGTATCTCGGTGTGAGCCTTGCATGCCAGGCGCCGCCGGATGTCTTTATTGCACTTGGGTTCGGATGGGTCCGAAATGCCCAGACCGCAACCGCCGGAAGCTGGCCGGCTAAAGTCCTTGTTACACTGTGCCCCTAGAAGCCCCGGAAGGTCTTTGTTTGACTTCCGGCACTGCTAGTTTTAAGGAAGGTCTGTCACCGACGGAAGCGGTACATTATTAGGAGCCTAGCTGTGCGTTTACTTTCCCTTGCTCCGTAGAAGTTTACGGCTTCTGATACGTAGTTCCAACTACTTCTAAATAAACTTCAAGTTGTGCTTAAAGTAACGACACAACAGTTTCCCTCAGGAAATAGTCCCCCATCCCCTGTCATATATGACATACAAGTATGATGCTTCATCAATACCGATTTTATTCCAGCTGCTCTGGCGATGAGACAGTTGTTAAGTGAATATTAATGCTCGTGGCCACACTATTTAATGCTACCAAGTTAGTTCTTTTTTGTCTTTACGTGTCAACTAAAATGTATTGGACGATATTTAATGTCATTTTCAAAACTTCTTACATATGTAATGAAAAATTCATAATAAATGAAAGATAATTACGTGTAGTACTATTAATTTGTCTATGTGGTACATGCTTTCATTATTTATTATGAATTAAGTTACGATCCTTCTTTCAACTTCTCAACTTTACGAAATATTTCTAGATCTTCCGGTGTTTAAATAAAAAGAATTCATTAAACAATTCTTACTGTAAAATGTCAATCGTTAAAATTCTATTCATCTGTTAATCTATAAAGTGCAACGTTTCGATGAGAAACTATCATCTTTTTCAGGTTGAAAATTTAAGAAAAAGAAAGAAAGAAAGAAAAACATTTTATTTAAAATAAAGTATAACTGGAAATTTTGATACATTGGTTTTTAAAACACCTTAACATTAAACATCCTTATCTGATAATAACACATTGGTATCGTAATACTCGTGTAAAATGTTGAATCAAAAAATGATTGATGGAAAAGCACATCAAAAATGAGTTCCTTTCCTTTGCCTAATCTGATTTTGACAGTGCATTTGAATATAAGTTGCTAAGAGAACATAATCCTCGTAACGCTTAGTTGAAAAATATATTTGTTTCCGCGCATTTAAATTGAAATAAAGGCAAAAATCGCGTTTAAATAAATACCTTAACTCAGAGACCCTTAATTGCTATTCATACATGGTTATCGTAATACCCATGTTAATTAAGTGTTGAGACAAATGATTTAGATCCTTAATTGCTATTTATACATGGTTATCATAATACCCATGATAATTGTCGAAAACATGATTCGGAGAAAAGCACGAAAAACTGAGTTCATCTTTGTCGCGGTAGTCGGATTCTGGTAATGCATTAAAATACAGGTGACTAAGAGCAGCATAATTCATGTGACGCGTTGCTGAAAACCCTCTCGTTAGTGCGTACTCGGATTGAATTATGAGCTAATCTAATTTTTTATTTAAGTAAATCATATTCATTCAACCAGTCATTAAACTCGGTGAGGCTTTTAATAGCAATTTCAATGCACATTACGTTTTCCTGATCTTGACCGTTGGCCAGCAAAGGCAGGAATTTAAAACCATTGGGTAATTCAACACCTTCCGTATTGCACATAAGCTCGTACTCTACATTGCCATTTCTAAATCACGATTGGCAATTTTTTGTAAGCAAGTGCATAACCTAACTGCATTGCGACATCTGGTAACGCATTCTAGTTAGACGATCGAACGACTTCTGGCAATGAGGTCAACTCTGGACCAGTGCACATGACGCACCCTATACGCACACGGACGCTGCAACACACGGACACAGAATGGAGCAACTTTGACGTGAGTGCCTCCCGTACCCCTGCATCCCTTCTTGTGACAGTTCAGAGCATGGCAAATCCTGAACTTTATCACTTCAAGCAACCAAAGAAATTAATTTGACTTGATAAATTTTGGTGATGTCTAACCTCTCAGTGATGTTTTTGTTCACTTCCTACGCGGCCGAGAGGGCAAATGTGCAAGAAAAAATCATTGTGTTTCGCACTTCCGTTTCCCTACTCCCTACTGACACCGATAGTTTAAAGTGAGCTACCAGTAAGAATAACGGGTAAACGAGGAATTGAAAAACATTCACAATCACCTGGGAAAATAGGATAAAAAGTGCAATTAGCCTTGAATTGTAATTCAAATATGTTCTCACTAAGAATCTTAGTCATCCTACAGACGATGTGTTTCTACTGATCCTACAAAATTGCCGCAGCGAAAGGAAGCCCATCCGAACGAAGGAAAAAAAGACTGAAGATGTAACTGCACACTGCAATACGCTCCCCTCTATAATCAATGAGACAAAAATTTAATATTTGTGCCGTCCCTCAATATCATCATATCACATTTTGCACCTGATCTCATTCTGTTGAATAATTAAAGCGTCCCTCAAACAGGAAGAAACTCTTGGTGAACTAAAAAATCATGACTCGCGTCGGAGACTGACCTGGTCGCATAAAATGTAAAATTGCGTATAACAAATTTCGAGAAACAGACATCTTGAACTCAGAGCACCACTGAGCGTAACCAACCTTCATTATGAAGACGTCATTGTTCACGGCTGACCCCCCGCTCTTCCAGTTCCTCGCCTCTTTCCTCCAGCATTAATATTAGGATAGAATATACTGTTCAATAGAGTTGGCCTCTAATTGAAAAGGATTTATGTTTTATTTAAAGAGTAGCCCTATCTTCTCTCAGCTGTAAGTTTAAATCCCTCGATAGACGGCTTGATTTTACCTCACTTTTCAGAAAATACTTACAGAGCGAGGTGAAAATTAGCAAATCAGTATCACCGATAAATATACATAAGCTCCTTCGTTCTCAGAATCCAGTTACAGCTTTGCAAAAATAACGCACAATGCATCCTTACGAGACTCGCTTCGCAGCCCGGAAAGTGGCATTATCAGAACAAACGTTGCCCTCCACAACATCCCGAAAAAAATGGTTCTCTCATAGGTAAAAATACGGCCTTACAAAGCACAATGCCGGAAAGTAGGAGACCTACACCCTCACTGCCACGGGTTCTATTGCTCAAATGACAGGAGACTCGCAAATAGCCGTCATTACTCCCGTCAGAGGATGTGTGTCACCGTCCGACGCAACGTCAGTGAAGACTATACAACCAATATCGCCCGATGAAAGAAAACACATCAGCCAAACCTCCAGTTATCATTTGAAGGTTCCAAGCAGTCAAATCTCAGCCGCAGCACCACAACCACCTGCTGCGCCTCATTTCAACGAGCAAAACAGCGCGTCAACTCCCCAGCTCTGCGTCACCAACAATGCTCCGAATTGTCCACTAGCGACGGACACACCAAAGCCATCCTCATCAATGGTACAGGACAGAATAGTTGTTATAAATAAGATATCCTGTCCAGACATTTCAAGCGTGGTAGACTCTTTTCATTCTCCAGGTTATTTGTTCTATAATATTCGCTCACAAACCGATACTGGCAGTAAAATACCCCAAAGCGTAAGCTGCGAGAACAAAGGAAAATATCCAGTACCGAGGAATACAAAAAACACTGTTGCTTCTTTTAATGTGTACCTGCATCCGCTCCAAATAACAAGCTCTCAAAAAATTCATGAAATTATTCACAATCTGTCACTAACAGCAGCATCTTTCAATAAATCCCTAAGACAACGTGAACCTCCTAGCCCGTCGTCGATTTTCTCCACAGTATCAAACATTCAGATCTTAACCGAGCCACTTTTTGCCTTAAATTTACATGTAAGTTCTCTAGACCTTGCACCTGTAGTACCTGCAAGTATCTCTTCTTAAGTCGCCTCCAATTGTCGAGAACCTTATGATACTTTGCTGCTAGGTGACAATATCCTAAGCACAATCAGAAGGAAGGACATAGATCATTCAGGAAGGGCATAGATCATTCGTGTGGGATTCAAACTGTTCCTCCTGGGCACATTATGACATTCTCCATTCTACAAATCGCATGCCTAAATTTAATATTTATATACTAAGTATTGATGGTCTCTGCCTCTCGCCCTCAAACCTAGCTCGAATTAAAAAACTAATTGTAAGGAAGTATGCTCTTTCTCGTACTTATATTGCCAATGCTTTCAGTGCGAAAGAATTCAACAGAGCGATGATTTTTTGCAAAAAACCTGGGTTTAAACATGATTTAACTTAAAACTTACCCAGAAAATAAAAATGCTGGCGCACTCAATATATTTCAATAGCCTCGCACTCAGGAAGAAAACTTTTTTTTTTTTGATAACTTGCAATGAAATCAACATCGCGAATCCCCATGCCACATTGTCCTCATTTCAACAAATGTCAAGCAATAAATAGAATTGTACTGTTGATCACTCCAGGGAGTCGAAAATTTCCTGGAATGAGACAAATATTCTCACTTTAAACTCTGAACAAGAAAAATAAGTCTATGCACGTTAATGCACATGGTTCACCAAATCCTTGAAAATTGAAAGCGTCATCAAGCAGAGCTTTGAGTAACTCACCTACCCACATCGTGAGGAACGTGAATGAACCTGAGCATTTCTCTAACTCGATCTCAGACCAATAAAATGTAAGTACGAACAATAAATTTGCGCTACTTCCACCGGACATGAAATGTGACTGTGACATGCCCTCCTTTTCAACCAATTCTCAACTTTCCAGTACATACGTAGGAACAGGGGAAAATCAACCGAATAACGATATTCAAAACCATTAAAAAAATCAAATTATTCGGAATTTTTTACATCAAGCCTTTTTCCGGAAATCAAAATCCCTTGCGCAGTCACGTAAAGAATCACTGCAATGGAAAACGACCCCTAAAAAAATCTTCTGCCTCTGCAAAGCCCCATCGTACGGCCAAACCCATACTGACACCGCAAAATCAGCAGTGAACCAAATTTGCACATGCGTTGCAGACTCACTGGGTGACTTGAAACGATCGCTAAAAATGGAGCCTGCTTACACTTTAGGTGACGGACACTGTCTCCACACAGTAACGACACTGCTTGCATTACAACAAATCTTGTAATGGAATTATACATGTCTGAAAAAAGCCATCAAAACTGAGAGCTCCAGAAACAAAGACCAGTATGCAAAATTCGTTGACAAGAACAGTGGCAGTTTCAAACAACTTATCGATAAATACATCGATAGAAAAGTCTTCGATCACGCAGTTGGTGACCTCATACCCCAAATACTTTCTAATGTGACGAAAACACCAATTCACATATTTGATGAAAGAGACAATGGGATTTGGAAGACAACAATCTCCCCTACATCAAATGCTCTGATAAACTGTCTTCTGGTATGCATACGCCGGAAACAAGACCACTATAGCGCCCTCGTAAAAATGCGTGATACAAATCGTGTTGCCTAAACAAAACCTTTCATTAACATTTTGACACATTTTTAGGGATAAACAAAAGTTGCATTAATCTTGAATTTACTGGCCACTGTTCTCGTACAACATTCTCGATTTTGCTTGTGGTCGGTGCTCTAATTTTTCCTCTGAAGCCATCTCAGGAACTCCAACTAAATGATAGCAACAGGAGCAGCCTCCTCAGGCTGGCACGCCTTGCTGCAGGAGCTCTTCTCGATTCAATGTGCGCACGAGACGGGTCTCTCTCGTCAAGCGGCAGCTCCCGGTTTTTTGTGCAACCGTGTTTATCTGCGAAGGATGTAGTGATCCTCCAGTCCTTTCCATTCGCAAGATTGTGCATCTACCGCTGCCGCCTCTGTCTTCATCCTGAAATTCCGCTGCCGACTCATAACCTACCTCAAGATCCAGTACTTGTGAGCCAGATCTTCACTCGCACGACTAAATATCTGACGATGATGTCGTACGTCACGAGATCCTCTGCGGGGAAGACGGAGTGAGACCTCTACACCGACTTCCGGTGCGTCCGTGGCCTCGTGGGGTGGACAGCGCACGAGCTCAACTGCTTGCAATGGTGAGACACCGTCCATAGGTAGCGTCGCGGAGTGGTGTGTTGTAGCAGTTCAGTGGCCTGGCTAGCGTATCCTTAAATAAATCTGGAGAGACGTAACTTTAAACTCAACGTAATTGTCTTAGTGCGGCCTTGTGCCCTGAATTATCGTAATTCACGTAATTGTCTTATTGTGGCCTTGTGCCCCTAATTCACGTAATTCACGTGTCTTATTGTGGCCTTGTGCCCCTAATTCACGTAATTCACGTAATTGTCTTATTGCGGCCTTGTGGCCCTAATTCCCGTAATTCACGTAATTCACGTAATTCTTTATTACGGCCTTGTGCTCTTAATTCTCGTAATTCATGTAATTCTCTTATTGCGGCCTTGTGCCCATAATTAACGTAACTCTCTTTTGTGGCCTTGTGCCCATAATTAGCGTAATTCTCTTGTGTGGCCTTGTGCCCATAATTAACGTAACTCTCTTTTGTGGCCTTGTGCCCATAATTACCGTAATTCTCTTTCGCGGCCTTGTGCCTTTCTCCACGAAATTCACTTACTGATCTGTCTCTCCTTCGACAGTAGTCATGGCAATTCAGGCACCGGGGGAGCGCTACTCGAGACGATGCCCAACCGGTCTAGTCTCCATCCCTCTGGTCCATAGTTGGGACTTCATGAACTTGTCGATCTTCCAAGCGTTTCTTGAACGCTAGTGCTATTAAAAGATCGCTCGTTCTATGCTATTTCTTATCCCTGCTATAGTTGTCACGGCATATTTTTTGTCATTGCCCTCGCCCCCATCATGTGACTAAATAACATTGATCAAATAGAATTTTCTCCTAAAACTGAAATCACAACCAGTGAAGGCAGCAGTAATGACCTAGAGGCAAATACCAAATGCCCGACTAGACCTAGCAAATGCAGAAACTCAACTAACGATCGTCCTATGGAGATAAATAATATCAAAATATTGCACATAAAGGCTTGCAGTCTCAATGGTAAAATGGATGACATACGGGTAATGTTGATCACTAGCGATATCGATATTTTATGCGGATCCGAAATATGGTTCGATTCACGAATTGAAAGTTCAGATTTCAGCATTACCGGCTACACATTGTACCGTTATAAGTTATAACGAAGTCAAGAGTAAGATAGGTAGCGGTTCATGCATTTTCATCAAAGATATCTACTCAACATCCCTAACTCCGATAAAAGAAAAATGCGAAGACAAAGAAATGGTTAGCTCAATGTTCAAGTTAAACAAACACAAGTCTTTCATTATCGGCAGTCTTAACAGACATCCGTCAGCATCTCTACGTCCAACATTAGATTTAATTGAAAATACGCTTAAATTTATCTCTGCAGCCAAAAAGTCTTTGTATGTTTTCGGAGATTTTAACGTAGATCTGACAAATGAAAACAATCAGCTGAGCATGGTGCTGCACAGACTTAATCTTTCAAAAATTGTCCAAGAACCAACGCGCATTACCAACACTTCCAAAACTCTTCTTGACCTAGCAATTACAAACAACCCCCAAGCAGTACTCAGCCCAGAGATCCTACCGTCCTTTTCTGATAACCATTCGGTAGAATGTCTAATCAATATTGTAAAAGAGCAACAGAAATTTTGTTACATGACATATCGCATGAAAAACCACTACTCGCCTGAAATATTTCAAGAAAAGCTATTCGACAGATGGAGTAAATTTCAAGGCAAGGAAAACGCAGATGATGTCAATCTACAAGTTTCGCTTTTCAATGAAAATTTCGGATCAGCCCATAACGAATGCACACCTTTCACTACGAAGAAAGTTAAGCGAAGAATTTTTAAATTGATAACAAACGAGATAAAAGAGTTGAGCCCCCATCCTAATCCTAAAAGAACTGATCCTAAAAGAAATTTGCAGCGTGAGTACAAACTGAACAAATCAGACAGCACGCTTAGAAAGCTCTATAAAGATCACAAGAAGATCCTACGATGAAAAGTTAGGGAAGCAAACCGCGACTACTTCTACAAAGAACTGTTGGCGGCAAAACAAAACCCTAAAAGAACTTGGGAAATCATAAGAGAAGTTGCTCAGTATAAAAAATCACACTGCAAAAGCACTTTTGACAACCTCTCAAAAACGGCGATTCACTTTAACACTTTCTTCTCAAAAGTTGGCGACGATGTTTTTAAGGAAGTGTCCAGGACAGTTTCAGACACATCTACTGGCGCAAATCTGAGCGAAGTTCCATCCCAAAATTCTAGAAACAAATGGAGACCCAAGCTTGTTAGCGAAATAGAGAAACGAAAAATTTTATACTCACTAAAAAATACTAAAGTGACTGGACAGGATGGAATTTGCCACCAATATATAAAAGACAGTTTCCCTGTCACAGCACCCCGTATTTTTTTGCTAATAAATACATCTACAGCCTCAACAAGTTTCCTGATCAATAGAAACTTTCCATTATTAAGCCCTTACAAAAATCTGGTGAAATTGACATAGCGTCAAACTACATACCAATCAGTCTCCTGCCTGTTATGATCAATATATTAGAAAAAGTAATAACAAAGCAGCTCTCGTCTTATATAGACGAGTCACATCTACTTCACCGCAATCAATATACTTACAGAAGAAACACCAGTACTCATGACGCCCTGTTTAACATAACAGAAAAAATTTACAGTGATGTAGACCAAAAAATTTAACTCTCCAACTATTACTTGATCTCTCCAAACCATTCGACACTTTTCAGCATAAAAAACTTCTACAAAAAATTTCAAAATTCAAAATAGACACTTAGTGGTTTGAAAGCTACCTACTAAACAGCTTTCATGCAGTGTGCTTGAATAAAAAAATGTCACCATTCATACCAAATAATTTTGGCGTTCCCCAAGGTTCAATCCTTGGCCCGCTCCTATTTTCAATTTTCATCAATGATTTCCACACTATGTCGGCAAACACAAAAATCTTAATGTATGCTGATGACGTACAAATTGCCATGACAAGTTCTACAACGGATTTGAATGAAACACAAGCCAACGCTGAAAACCTCCTGAGAAATCTGAAATTTTGGATGACCATTGTGGCCTCAAACATTAACGCAAGTAAAACGCAATGAATTATTTTTGGATCACAGCATGCGACTAAAAATTTACCATCATTCACGCTAACATTTGGAGACGATAAAATTGAACCAGTGGAAAAGGTAAAAAATATGGGTGTTTGGTTTGACAAAAATATGATTTCAATTCACACGTACAAAACAATGCGCAAAAAAATTAGCGAAACCTCAAAGTTCTTTCATCGCATTAAGAACACACTTGACGAAAAATCTAGGTTATTAGTGATTCAATCTTTAGTTTTATCGCGTCTGGACTACGGCAGCCTAGTGTGGGGAGATTTACCTCAATATCGTCAAAAAGAGTTGCAAAAATGTATTAACTTCTCCGCCAAAGTGGTATGCAAAGGAAATTTCAAGAAGTACGATCATGCCACCCCTCTTTTAAGAAAACTCGACTGGACCCCAATACCGAACAGATTCATGATCCAAAAAGCTCAACGAGTGTTCTCATCTCTGCACCTCCCTCAAAGTAATGCAGATATGGTAAATTTTTTCTATCCAATATTCCCAATGAAAAACCAAATCTGAGGAATGATGTCTTGGTCAGTTACCGTTCATCTAACGTGGGACAAAAAGCTCTCTCAGTTTCTGAAGCTCTTTTGTGGAACAAGCTTCCCCAGTATATCAAAAACTGTACAACTGTAAAAGAATTTATAGTAAATGTGTCACGACATTTTGCATTTCTGTCATAGAGCCTGTAGCACTTCCGTGTGAATTTCCCATTTACCTGAAATTTTGATATTCCTGAAATTTCCATTAGAAAATTAAAAATTATTTCATTCTACGTTCGCTGAGTCATTCTTATGTGATCTTACTTATTTTTGTCGACTATAATGAGCACTACAGCCGTCAGTTCAATGCAGCGAAATGAAGGTCGTTTTTTTCCATTGTTAGTAGTATTTCCTCATCTTTATTTTTGGTATTACCTCTTCTCTGTATTTTTACTTAACATCCGTATGACAAACTCTGAAATACACTTTTGTGTGTACATCAATATACATGTTCATAGATGTGAGGGTTGTGCTATGTTCATAGTCAATTAACTTTTGGCTTATGTTGTCTCACTTTTTCGAAATCATTCACGAAGATGTTTCAATCGATTTTGTCTGAGCTGGGGGGAGGGGTTAATTAGGCTTTTTTAGTGCGTTCAGCGCACACTAGCACTGAACTTTCAAGTAAGAAAAATTTTTAACACTATAAGTGCAATGTTACCCACCAGTGGTCACTGAGGGGATTTTCATACTCCTGCCGACTGACCAGCAATCAGTAACTCAATTTCGATAAATGCTCAATGAAAACTGAATGAAGGCGCGATCTATTTAATGTTCGTTATTTTCAAAAATGATCTCCAAAAACTATCTCTAATTTGAGTTGAAAAATGAACTTCAGTTTAACCCGCCGCACTTAACGTGTTAAATTTTCGTAATTGAAATTACTACTGTGGACCACTGTTTAATCTACCTCTACTGGCCAAATTTTGGAAATATTCGCCACTCATAAGTGATATCCGGCCACGATGTTATTCCATTTTATCCCATGTACACATGTCCGTATAATGCTGATGAGAATACCGGTAGGATGTGAACCCCGAGATGTTTTCTTTGCTGTTGTGTTGATCCTTGGCTGCAGCCTGAGTTTTCTTTAATATTTCTATTAAGAAATTAAAAACCAGTTCATTTTTACGTTTTTCGAAGTCTTCTTTCTTATACGTTATAGTTTTCCGAATTATTTCTTACGATTACAGTAAGCTCGACTGTCATTTTCGATGTAGTAGGAGGTAGGTTTTTTCAATAAGTATATAAATTAATATCTGTGTCTACGTATGTAGGTATTTGTATTTCTACATAAATAGACGTACATGTTTCTATTTCTATTTTTACATGAAAACAATCCAGTTAATTATGTGTATTGCACTTGCGGAATGATTACAAAAATAGATCTTTCATTTCCCAAAAGGGCGTTTTTGTAAATAGGAAAAATGGAAAAACAATTAGACAAGTGAAATAAAGCGCAATTTGAGCATATGAATCGTGGCAAAATTATCTTTTTGTCCGTATGTTGAACAATCTATGAATTTTCATTTATAGTAAATGTTTATTTACGCATTTCTGTCAAAATTTTGTAGATATTTGCTTTACATAAGTGATATCCGGCTAACACTGTATCTCTATTTTATATTATGTACCCATATCCGCATGATGTTGCAGAAAATACCGAGAGGATTTGAAATATGTTTTTTGTTGTTGTTGTTATTCCCTGAAGGTAACTTGAGTTTTATTTCCAAATTTCTGTTAAGAAATTAAAAATCATTTCATTATTATGTTTTCAAAGTCTTTTTTCCTATTACTTATTTTTCCTCAGGTTATTTCTTAAGATTACCCAAAGCTTGACTGTCATTTTAGATGTAGCAAGAGCGACATTGTTTTTATATTTATTATTATTTTCTGAAATTGATTTTCAATAGATAAATATTTGATTGTACATATATGTGTAAGTGTGTACATATATGTGTCTGTGTATAAACACATACGTGTATGTCAATGTATCTGTGTGCACATGTACATATTCACACATGTATATACGCCCATATGCACATATATGTTTCTATTTCTATTTTTTGCGTAAAATCATAACCTCAAGCCACATTACATTTTATCTAAAGCTCTGCGACCAGTTTACACTGAAACAAATTCTAGAAATAAATATATTTATTGCGCTTGCTTGATGATTCAAAAATAGATTGATCACGACCCCAGAGTGCATTTCTGTGAATAGAAGAATTAAAAAATAAAAACAGGCAAATGAAATAAAGCGCTCGTGAAAAAACTATCTCTGTCCGAATGCTGAACGAGCCATGAATTTTACTTTTGCGTGTAAGTTTGTTTACGCGTTTCTAGATGTCCGTGCTGTGCTGCGCGATGTTCTTTACAAATTACTTTGCGACTAACTTTTTCTCAATATTTGCTAGTCATTTACTATGGTGTTTCAATCTGCTTCGGTGTAGAGTTTTTGTCTCTTTCTTACTTCGATTCGACTAATAACTTAGCAATTTCGAAGAATTCTTCAGAAGGATTTGAAGCATTTATAAGTTGTCAGCCATCGCTTGGAATATAAAATAGCCAAGAGATGATATTTTTTTATTTTACCATCCCTTGACAGGGTTAATCTATTAGCACGCCACGCATGGTTTGTCTATTAGTACGTCTCGTAAAGTTTGTCTATTAGTTCGCCTCGTATGGTCTATCTATTTGCACACCTTGAATAGTTTGTCTCTTAGTACACCTCGTATAGTTTGTCTATTAGTACGCCTCGTATGGTTTATTTGTTCGTACACCTCGGATAGTTTGTCTATTATATGTTACTCCTCGTATGGAACGTTTGTCTTTGGACGTCTTATTTTAAGAAATTTTTAGAAGCCAAAATGTTGGCATGCATCTCATGTGGCAACGTTGTTGGAAATAAACGGTTTTTATTCTTCCTTTCTTTTCTTGGCAGATATGTTTTCCCTCATCGGGCGATATCGGTTGTATAGTCTTCACTGACGTCACGTCGGAAGGTGACATACATCCTTTGACCGGAGTCGTAGGCTGCTATATTGATAAAGCTAAATTGAATTGCCTAGAAGTTTCACAGTCCGAATTATAAGTTAATAAATATGCAAAACACCGACAGCGAATGCTTTAAATGGTGTATCGTGTACAATTTTCTTACAAATTATACTTGTAAATTTTTTCCTCTCATAAAATCGTGTGTATACCTTAATAGTTCGTCTTTTAATATTTGTGAAAGTCCGCCTTCAAAGTCGACCTAAGAGAAAAATCTTAGCAATCGGCAGCTCTTATTCTTCGTACACCTGCCGTGTCGCAACGCACCCTGGGTGTTTTCTCGGTCTTATCCTGCCGTCACCGCAGTGCCTCGGTACGCACGCAATCGCGGACCTTTATTTACTGTCATCGGCATCTAACTATCTTATCGGCATGACGCATTCGCCGAATTCTCAATATTTGTTACAAGCAACCTTCATCATCATGCGTTGCTGCTAAACCTTTGGCCAGCGTTGAGCTTCAGCGCGGGAGTGACATGGGCAGAAGAAGAATATCACGCCAACGGCCCAAATCTACTTGGTATGTCTATTGGCTCCGTGCCATAATTCGAAGTAGGTCCTCAGGACGCGTTTTCGCCGTGTTCCTTATCCGGAGGGTAAAGATTCCCTAACTTCTTTGTACTTCATGGGACCGTAGGACTGTTGTCCTTTCCACTCAACAAATCACTCCTAGGAGTAATGTGGAAAATAAGCCTCATATATGATTATTTCTACTATTTTAATAGGTTTGTGTCATTATGCCCGGAATGTATTTTTTGTTTTCTTTCCTATTTGTTATCTTCCAAGAGGATATTTTGTGAAGCAGGAGGCAGAAAGCGAGTTTATTTTTGTGACCTTTTCGTATTAAATGTAAACCTTAACTTTACTAATTCTCCTTTCGCTCCAACACGATTTCCGTAAGCTATACTGGAAACTATTCAACTTGACGCCCACAGAGCCTCTGTTGAAAAATTTTGTATAAATCGCGATATATTTTAGACTAGATGAAAAAACGTTCAACGAATTTCTAAAAGACTTAAAGCAGAAGAGGAAAAACTTGATTTTGTTGTTTATCAGTTTCCCCGTACAACTAAAATATATTAGTAAATTTGAGTGCATAAATAATATTTTGTAAACGATTATAGTTTTAAGTATAATGATGAATTGTTTCCCCTTAGAATATCAACATCAAAAAATAAAGATTTGATATCATTACTGCTGATTACAGATGAAAACAAGGCTCATTACATTCTCATGAAGTCATTAAGTCCTTTTTGTTAAACAAGTAATCATTACACAAAACATACATGTTAATTTTGTTTATCAGTTTTTAAAATATCAGATGAACAAGATAAACATAGAGACGATTGTTCAGTTCACACTGCAACAAAGAATATACTTGAAAGAGATAAATTAAGCCTCCTTTTGCAATTTATGCTGATTTCGAATACACGTTGAAAAAACATATTCGTATTAACCAATTTGTATCAAAATTTATAGTCTATTGAAAATCAATAAGAATATGTGTTCACTATCAGATAAATTTGAAGAATATAAAGTATCAGTTAGATGTTATGAATGTTGTGAAGAATTTTCGAATGATAGTTATAAAGTTCGAGATAACAATTATTTGACAGGTCTTCCCAGAGGTCTAGCGCTCATGTACAATGTAATTTAAAAATTTAGAATTCAAATTTTATTCCAGTGTTTTATATAATCTGCTTAATTACGATGCTCATTTGTTTGTGAAAGACTTGAGAAATATATCTGGAAAGTTAAATGTTATTCCACAAACAGATGAAGAATACATTACCTTTATACAAACAGTAAAATTTGATTCATTTACATGTTAACATACAGGACAAATTAAAGATATTACGAGAGATTTGAGGCTTTTGGATACTCTCAGATTTATGTCGTCATCGTTAGATAAATTGTAGAAAAATTTATCCGATCATAAAGAATTGTCGAAGTTCTTTCTTAATGACGAGCAATTATGAATGCAAATATCTTATACGGTTGGGCCATGAGCCAAGCATTACCAACGGGAAACTTTAAATGGCAAGATCCTGAGTCTAATCTTAAAAAAGATAAAGGTTATATTTTAAAAGTTGATTTAACTTATACGAAAGACTTACAAGCTATATATAATGATTTACCATTTGCTCCAGAAAATATCACGGTAAACGATGTAAGTAAATTTGTTCCGTATGTTGGAAAACAAGAAAAATGTGTTGTACATCTTAAATCTCCGACACCGTATGTAGATCTAGGATTGAAGTTAGAGAAAATTCAGTGAAAATTAGAATTTGAAAAAAGTCTTTTTGCTTCAACAAGTTACATCTGAATATGGAAAAGATTTCTACAGGTTAATAAACAACTCAGTATTTGGTAAAACTATGTAAAATGTCAGAAACTAGCAGGACCCGTGGAAATTCCACTGCGAGTGTCATTGTCACGCTAGTTGGATTCGGTCATCATTGCCTTACCAATTCCAACAAAACCTTTTCTAACTTAACCCATTACAACATATTTTAACCTATCCTATCCGAACCGTTCCTGATAATATGTCAAACATAAAAAACCCTCGAATCAGGATTGAATTCCGTCAACATAATCTAATCTATCCTAACCAAACATATCTTAACCTATCCTAACCTAACTTAACAAGTGTCGTCATTCAGCTAGGTGGAACTTTAAAAATAATTAGGTCAACATTACCCTATCAATTCTAACATAACAAATTCCAACAAAACATATTCTAACCTACCCTTACTTAACATATTCCAACCAATCCTACCCTAACCTGTAGTAACCGAATCGGTCCTGATAATATGCCAAACCTAAAGCAACCGTGACCCATGAAAAAATTCCATCAACATTACTTAACCTATGCTAACCTCACCTATCCTAACCTAACATATCATAACCAAACCTATCCAAACCTACCCTAATCAAACCAATCCTGGTAATATGTCAAACAAAAAAAAACGTGGATCCATGAAAAAATTCCATCAACATTACCTAACCTATGCTAACCTATCCCATCCTAACATAACATATCCTAACCGAACCTATCCTAACCTAACATCCTAACCGAACCTATCCCGATATTATGTCAAACATAAAACCCGTGGACCTGTGAAAAAAATCGGTCAGTATTACTTAACATATCGTTACCTAACATATCTTTAACCTATCATATCTTAACACATCTTAACCTATCCTAATCTAACTTAACCAATATCATTGCTAAGCTAGGTGGACTTGTGAAAAAATTTGTCAAAATTACCTTACAAATTCTAGCACAACATATTCTAATCTAACTTATCCTAACCTGACATATAATAACTTATCGCATCCTAACCGAAGCTAACCTGATTTGTCAAACATAAAAAAATCCGTGGACTCGTGAAAAAATTTCATCAACATTATCTAACCTATGGTAATCTAACCCTTTGCTGCTCCTCGTCCATATTCTGCCTTCTTTGCAAAATAAATTTATCTGATGTTCTAGGTTCTGTGCCCGCTGTTCCTCATCCATATTTTGCCTTCTTTGCTAGGATAAATTCCTTTGCTGCTCGCAATACTGCGATTGCTCCTCCTCGTTCATATTTTGCCTTCTCTGCAGGGAAAAATTTCTATGCTGTTCGTGGTACTGTGATTGCTGCTCCTCGTCCAAATTTCCACGCATGATTTGTTTTCATCGACTGTCTCGCTGAAGGTACTCTTTTCGTTGAATATCGTTTATTGCAGCTCGACTCACTTGCTGACGATGCCTGTCCATTTCAAGGATTTCCTGCCGTTGTACATTCTTTATTCATTGCCGGTAGAGTCTCATTCTGTAGCGAGTAGCTTCCAATCTTCACTTCATTGCGGGGTTCTAAAGGTATAGTCGGCGCAATTATTACTTAAACATGAAGAAAAGGTACGGTTCTCTAGTTAAATTTCTTAACAATTAAGAGAAGTTGATATAAAATGTCACACATATCAATGCATGTAAAGGCAATCTTTTAAATGTAATACTCAGCATTATTAATCCATGTTACCGCAAACTCGGATGAGAGCGCAACGGACGGACTGAGTAACTAACTAACCAAGGGAGGAACAAGCAGAATATTATATAGAGTAGATGTGCATTTAGTAAAGTCACAGGAAGAATCAGGTAAATTAGCAAATAAGCCATACTTTATCAGTTTTAAAATATTATCAGAAAATTTAGTAGCTCGTCATATGCAAAAACAAAGACTAAAATTTGATAAACCAAAATACGTAGGGTTATCTGTATTAGATCTACGTAGAACATTTACGTATGATTTCCGTTATAATCATGTTAAGAGGAAATTTGGCAATAAGGCAAAATTGTTGTTTACAGATAAAGATCCATTGTGTTATGATATCGAAACGAATGACTTATATAATGACATGGAAAGAAATAAAGACTTGTATGATACATTAAACTGTTCTAAAGAACACTCCCTATATTTGGAAAACGAAAGACAAAACCTGAGTAATACTAATTGAAGAATTTGTCGGTCTCAGACCAAAACTATATTGTTACAAAACAAAAAATTCAGTTAGTAAGAGAGTAAAAGGTGTAAGTAAGAACATAACTGAAAACAATATCACAATGAATGAATGTAAAAGAGCATTGGATAATAAAACAATATGCAAAACGATGTACAATATTCAACGTGTTAACCACTAATTATATGCTAAAAAAATAAATAAGATTGCATTAAATGGCAATGATGACAAGAGACAGATATTACCAGATGGTATCAACACACTAGCATTAAATCACTATGAAATATATTCTTTAAATTAGGTATAAAAAATGATTGTCTGCAATAATGATAACTTCGATTTAATATCTGTTGAAAATGAACAGTTTTTGAGAGATTTAAAAACATTACTTGATAAAGAAAACACTGGGAAAGATATTGTAAATACAACGCTTCGAAAACTTCCATTCCCTAAAATGCATTTGAAATTACCATCTATTATTCAATCTGAACAAGTTCCGAACGATTCATTCAATAATAAACACACCTACTCATTTTGCGGTCCAGGAAAAAAGGTGCAGAATCGAATTCAAGACGGTTATCAAGGAGTTAATTCACTCGATCGTAGGCGAAGACCCTCCTCCACTTTAAAATGTTGCGCCTTCTGCCATCGCAGCCTTCTGTAAGCAGAACTTTGACGGACAACCGTGGGTTTGCCGTGCTGTAATGTGCTGGTCTTCTGAGTCAGGAGCAACTTTGAGGCCATGCACGGGGCTCTCAATCGCTGGCAGATGGTGAGGTTCTGAAGTAGCTCCTGTATTGCTCTCCGGACGTTTTTGACGTAGGTCCCAGTTCCTGGAATGGAGGCGAGGCTGAGGCGCCTGCTCCTGTGCTTCGTCTTCCGATGGCAGTGTATCACAACGGCACTGATGGGTTGGCTGAAGGGGAGCAGCAATAGATGCTTGATATTCTCTGGGAAATCGGGAATTGCGAGGCAACCTCTCCCTTTGTCTCGCTCGTTCTGTCGGCTTTTCTCGTCTATAGAAATCTGTTTGACGTGGCGCACGTCTGGATTTTTCTTCAGGGCACCAGGACATAGCTGCATCATCTTAGGTTTCTTTTTTGATTTTAGCAACGTTCTCTCTTGACACCACAGAGCAGCCATTCTATAGTCGGTTGCCACGTTGTCGATAAATCTCAGTGGCAGTGGCAATTCTTCTTGCTTCTCATTTTTCGCCTTTTTTTCACCATTTTCGGAGTCCGTGCAGTCGTCGTGAGGCCTCGACCTAGAGATTTCATCGTTGGGCTGCTAAACGATCGTGTCCTTTTTCAGGGATGGTTCGACGCACATCTTTGCGTCAAGAGTAGTCTCGGTTGCGGTCTTTGGAACGGTGCACACCAGTGCGACTGCTGAGCCGTTGATATCGTTCACCTTAATAGCCACGACCCAACTCGAAGAAGTGTGGTGGACGAACGGGGCTTTTTGGCGGGGTTTGTCGGAGTAGCTGTACAGTAAAGCTGCGTTTACATTGACACTCGCATTGGAAGCTCACATCCACGGGGCGCGGGCAAGTGCACGTAGCGAAAGAGTAGCGATCGTTTACATTGGGTACAACGCAGGCAGGCAGTACAGGCCGGCCCGGTCGGCGTGCAGATGGTGCGGACGAGTGCTCAGTTACCCGTGGAGGGAGTATATAGTGGAGGGAGCATAGTCGACTGACAAGAGAACCAGTTTTTGAGATTTCGCTCATGTCTGTGGTAACCAATAGCGTTCTCGCTACTGTGATGTCAGTTACCTACAAACTACGGGCAAGTGCACACACGCACGCTGAAAGCTCTTCTAGCTGCTGAGTTAGTCACACCTGGGTATTTCAACCCAGATCTTAGTTTTCTCAAGAAATATCTGAGTTTTGATTTGACGTCAAGTCAGAGTTGCCAAATTAAGCACTTTTTTCCGGACATAATTCCTGAGCTCATATTTTGAGAAACAAAATTTGATTGTTGAAATTGAAAGCATTTTACAGTCCCAGCAAAGTTCAGAATCTATGAATGAATTTCGGTGTCAAATTTCAGATAGAAAAAAGTTAACTCCAGGATTTTGTTCACAGAAATGACAAATTTGGTAACACTGCCTCCAGGCGTCACCTGGGTTTTTCATAATTTCACTCAATACTGGAATCTATTTGGCCCAAATAAATGAAACAATTAAAGGAATTTCAAACAATTTATTTACCACAAGTGATACAGAAGTAGAATGTTTGTTATGTCTAGTACAATGGTCAAATTTCATTATAGCTAGCTGTGGGCCCGAATAAGTTCAGCGACTTCTAGGACATTCTACCATCAACGTTATTCTAGGGTGTACAATAATGTTTAACCTAGTTGCGCAGTAGACTGATCAGTGAGAAAGTTAACTCGATATTGGATGCTTCATTTTACAAAATAGTTTATATAGACTATATGTTAAGAGTATATCAGTCATGGACCAGTCATGGACCAGTCATGGAGGAGGCAAGATTTGACTTGGTAATTTTACACGACTAGTATTCTGATAGGAAATGAGACTCATGATATCTTTTGAATACCTCGTAAGAATGACTTTAACGTATCTCCGCAGGGATTGAGTTCCAAGTTTTAGTTCCAACGAAGAGAATACTGTGTGGCGACCGGGCCTTTGAATAACAAGGAAGCATGAATTTACTTCTATTTCGTAAAGCTTATAACAAACAACAAAACAACATCGGCATCTACGGATGCTTTATTTCCAATTGAAGCATGATACATATCACCTTTTACATTAGTTTTTCAAATGCCTTAGAACTAACACCAGGACGCCATGACGCTTTCCCCCGGTCAAAGACCGGTACCCATTTCAGACACCTGGGTAGAAAGGGGTATTGTGCTTAGAATTTTTCTCCTATACCCAACAGAGAAAATCGCCACCAGCGCCGAGACTCGAACCCGGGTCTCCCCGCACGGAGTCAGGTCCTATACACACACGGCTATGGCGAGCACATGCTGTTAGGCGGGAAGAATCTTATACCGATTTCAACACCCAACTCAATGCCGAGCTTGACACCGAAAATTCGCATCCACGTCTGTGGACTAAAAATTGACTTTATATCAAATCAACACACGAGCCCCATTAGAAAGCTGGTATTTTTATTTTATTTAAGTTTGAAGTGTGAATTTTACCGAAAAAATAGTAAACTCGACTACAAAGTGATGGAGCATGACATCATGCTTCTTTCGCACCTAAAAGGGCAGATGCGACAATTCTGTCAATTTCTGAGTACATGGACACACTTAAATGGCATCTTAATTTTTTACCACAAACACATGCAGTAGCGTACGTCAACTTGAGCACCCCAACCAACCCGTTAAGAACTGTGTTATAGCGCAACGATTTACTACTTTTTCGTGGATTACTTTCCGTCAAATCGACGTCCAAGGCTAGAAGTTTGGCCCAGTCGATTGTTATCATTCAGCCCTGCGCGCTAAAGAAAAAAAATCATCTTATATCTCTAGGGGAACACTAGCTCCAATCAACTATCGGGAGACTACGTAACAACGCGAGAATTTACTTACTTGTCTGTCCGATCATTTATTTCAT
>JACJUY010003711.1:149364-172102 GCA_014220935.1 Platorchestia sp. MABIK | reverse complement strand
GGGATTTTCAAAATTACTTACACGATCTAAATTTTTATATGGGGCTACTTCACTAATGATTTCCCACGTTCGTTTCGGGTTATTTTCACAAGTAAGCATGTGCGCAAATGTCAGCGTAAACTAGTCAGTATAAACTAGCATTCCAATCGAGAAACGCCGAGAAAATACCATTCATTACGGCCTGAATTTTATAAAATTTCCGTACTAGAAATAGTGGCACAAAACAGTCCATCTGAGTCAGAAACATGAAAACGATTGTCCTACAACGGTTCCCAAGTACAGAAATATTTCCAGAATATGTGAGGCCTAGGTACGGTTTTTATAATATACTCTAGAGCGTAAGAGATGATATGATAATTGCACTCCACTAGCCAAACAAGAGCATTTTTGGATGTGAATAAGAAACAAAACATGAGCGTCCTTATGAGTTTCATTTAAAAAAAAATCACATTATCTTTGAAATAAGGCGCAAAGTGTCTGCAATTGATAAACATACATAGGTACCACATTTTACATGTACAAGACATTTAAGCTTGGGATTGCTTTGCAATAATAGAACGAAATGATGTGTTGTGTAGTGTTAGAAGTTGAGAGTGAGAAAAAAGGCTGGTATTCATAGTTTATATACCAGTTGCTAGTCCAGTACACACAGGTGTGTGTGCACGAATGCGCACCCAAAAGTTTCTAGAAAAAGTATCATTCAGAACTTGATCAAAATCTTAATCTCCATCTTTGGGCAATTGATTTGATTGAAATATGTTCATTAAATCTCATGGGGGGAAACGTTCAACTGAATTCATGAAGCCCTAACATTTTTATTGTTTAAAAAGCAGGGTTGCGGAGTCGGAGGAATGAATTTGCAACTCCGACTCCGTCTTTTCAGAATTTTACGACTCCAACTCCGACTCCACCTATTCACAATTTTTTAGATGAGCATTTTATTTCTTGATGGTTGCCAATGTTGCAACTTGTATGTATATTTTTCATTTTCTTTATTTACGAATGACAATCAAATTGGGCATAGAATGCTAACAATCAAGGTTTATTTTAGATACATGCCAGTTTAAACCAATTTGTTCTGCTCAAACTTCGGGTATGTTATCTTACCTAATAATACCCTTGTGTGGTTATTTTTTTGTTTGGTGTTCGCATCTTAAGAAACAGCTTTTTTGATTTGAAGGATGCTTAATGATTGTATTTGTGATACGAGTTTCACCAGGGCACAAGTACGAGAATATTTAATTAAATCGCGGGTGCTATCAGGATGGATATATTTGTCTATCATCTGTATATGGAGGAGATGTGGATCGAATATCGAATCCCGTCATTTTTGACGGGCCGTGTGCACTAGTTTTTTTAACAAACATTTGTATCGAAACTTTACTTGCAATTGAATCTATATGTAAATTTTTGCTAGTATTGGTGTTCGTGTTAATTTACCGGGGCACAAAAAAAAATAGATATAAAGTGTTCAAATATGTGCAGTTGCGTTTAACGATCATTTTGAAAACGACTATTGTGTTAATTGTCCCGCTAAGGAGGTGGTCAACGTTAAGGCGGAGTGTTATGACCGGGAGATAAATGGTTATTTTCATGCGTCGTCAGTTTATTAGAGGTTATAAGTGTACAGAGTATTGGTTCCAAGAGGTGAAACAATTCGGTTCTGAGAGGCTAAAATGTAAGGTGCATACAGGTGAAACCTGGTGAGGAACAAGAATATCAGCGATAGGTTTTACGGATTACAATACATTCTAGAAATACAAAGACAAACAGCTCACCGGTGGAATGAAACATCGAAGGAAATAAGGAAAATTAAACTAACTTATCTGACTTCATAATTAAGACAAAGATCTTCTTGGCTAATCTAGAACGAAACGTAAATTAATGTCGCAAAGACTTTCATAAAGGCCGTAAGAGGGAATTCGAGTTTGATCATGAACATCACCTAGTAAAACAGAAACGAAAGTAACCATTAGTAAAATATCGTAACGAGAACATTTATCAACCAAACTTCATTTAAATTTCATTACGAAACATTATGATTAAGTTACTGACATAAAATCAGTTAACTATCAATCAAAAATTCTGCACATTGAAGTTGGTATTATTCGACACAATACCACTGTTCATCGACATGAAATTATAATTTAGCTAGCTGGCACTGCACATTATTTATCTACACTAGGAACAGATTTACAAGTTCTATCTAATCATATTATAATAATGCAATAATAAACAATATCCCAACTTTGCCAGGTAATTTCGGTGTTTGACACCATAGGAATACTGTTAGTGCAGCGAGTAACAGTTGATACATGTTTTACATGGGGTTTTAGGGCCAGATGGAAGGTTTTAACTGGATGTGGGGTTGTCGCAAATCCAGCCTTGCTCCTTACTAAAGTCCCGTGCAAGACAGCCCATATCTTGCATAATTAGGGACTAGGTCTGCTTTTATAACAAACTGGCCTAAAAAGTAAGATCGCTGACTATTTATGACAAGCGGGGCAATGGTGGGAGTGCTTCACTTTCCTGGCGACCTTAATAACCTTGGACATGAATAAAATGTTCGTTTGTCTTTACGAGCGAATCCGAAGCCTCAGCTACGGATCCGAGCGAAGTTGAGGAGGGGCCTTCGCGGGTTGCTTCCTCAGATGACAAGGATGAGTGGTCCGGGGCGCATGTCTACAGTGTGCTCTGACCTATACCGGCCTTGCTTCAAGGAAGCTTAATCCTTGACAGCCGGCCTTTTGTGAAGAAATGTTCACCGGAACATAATCTTCGAAATTTGTGAGGTGAGCATTTCCGTATCTATTTTCCTACTTGTCATAAGGTTTTTGTTATCGCAGCGTGTACTGCCCCGTTCAGGGTGTCAGCTAAAGACTATGTTTCCTGTGCCAGTTAGTTCTGGAAGTTTCTCGCCGCAAAAACGGGTTGGCGAGACAGGGTATAACCAAATACGGAGGCATTACCGTAAGCGGGGGAAAGATGTTACCAGACGGCCAAGAGGAGTTTTAGAATACTGAAGTTAGATTTTCATTTGAAAAGTAGTAGGCCTTATACGTGAGGACCACAATGCAACGTAGAGATGAAATTTGTCTTGTAGTGTACTCCTAGGACACATACGGGCTTGAATTTCACAAATAATTAAATTCGGAATAGGAGAAGCTAATTCGAAAAACACATACATTTTCATAATTTTCCATCACTAATTACAATCCTGTAAACCCTTAAATCTATTAAAAATATTATCCGAAAATATTTTCACCGAAACATAATTTCTATCGGCTCTCTCTTGTGTCAACAGCTGCGAGAACCTTAAGCGGCCGTCCGACTCATTCAAAGGCTAAAATCAAAACAGTGCGTTAGGCCGTGCTCAAGCTCCTGCTGGAGATCTACAAGACACACACACACCCACACTACCTGCCATTCTCCTCCAGTCAACTCACATCTCGAGCTGCTGATGAGAAGCACAAAACCAAGGTAGAAACAATTGCTCAGTAACACTCTGAAAGCAACCCTTGACCACACGGTCTTCCAAAAACTCTACACCTATCACAGAGGCTACCTCCTCGTATTTACAATTCAACCATCAGCTTCACCTTTACAAAATCCANAAAACACATACATTTTCATAATTTTCCATCACTAATTACAATCCTGTAAACCCTTAAATCTATTAAATATATTATCCGAAAATATTTTCACCGAAACATAATTTCTATCGGCTCTCTCTTGTGTCGACAGCTGCGAGAACCTTAAGCGGCCGTCCGACTCATTCAAAGGCTAAAATCAAAACAGTGCGTTAGGCCGTGCTCAAGCTCCTGCTGGAGATCTACAAGACACACACACACCCACACTACCTGTCATTCTCCTCCAGTCAACTCACATCTCGAGCTGCTGATGAGAAGCACAAAACCAAGGTAGAAACAATTGCTCAGTAACACTCTGAAAGCAACCCTTGACCACACGGTCTTCCAAAAACTCTACACCCCTCACAGAGGCTACCTCCTCGTATTTACAATTCAACCATCAGCTTCACCTTTACAAAATCCAAAATACCCTAATCCTTGCAAATCCCTGAGTCCAATACCACCCCCACGCTGTTGTCCTCTTGAATCCCTACAACTGGCCATTCGCTGGAACTCACACTTACCAACACACCTCGGTTGGAGTTCTACGCCAGGATCGAGCCCAGGGATTCCTCGTCAACAAGAGACAAGGACCAACATCAGCTCAACGGTCCTCAATAAAAACCTCAAAGGCGAGACCGTATTCAGCGTATTTGCTTCATTTACCTCCAATCGTAGGTTGGGTGATCAAATTGACCATAAGTGGCAATGAAAAAGCTACTCGAGCTTCACTCCTTCTGAGAATTGCGAACACCAGTTTATCCAGCATTCAATGTTATACTCATTTAATTGAAATTTGTAATTGATGCCTTCCCCGTCGTCTGGTGACCTCGATAATAACAATTAACGTAAAAGTCCTGAAAATCCGACTTGGACGAGAGTTTACAGTCTTTAATCATTGCAAACATACTGCGCGCATGTGATGATGGCTGTGAATTATAAATTGTACCGTAAGTAAGCGAACATTAAATTTTGAACGATTTTTGTAGAGTAACTTCGCACAACTTTTCTTTATTCTACGCAAACACAGCATTATAATGAAGCTAACTGAATGCGATAAATCAAAAATTAAAAATTTTATTCCTAAATTTCAAAGTTATTAACACATTACGAAGATTCATGACGCCAAAGTATATTTATTTGAATTTATATAGTGCTTTTACGCAGTTCTCAATAAGTGTTGAACATAATTCGTAATGGTATTTTTTCAATCACCAATCAAAAATAAATAGTAATGATCGTCACGTAGCGCGGAATTCCGCAGTTCGTAGAACTTTGAAGACGTGAAGTCGTGAATCGGTGTCGAAACTAATTGTACAAGGATTGGCACAACGCAGATAATGGTTTTCTGGAGTTGGCAAAAATTTATTATCGAGGTTAATGTTATTTAAAACAAAGATTTTTTGGGATTGCGGTGTGTTGTTGTTTTGAAAATGTTAATTTTTATTTTCATCGTAAAGTATAAAGACTTAGCGAGTTTAAATGTTGTTAATCTGCCAAAAAAGCATCTAAGCCTATTATCTTGTTTTATTTTAGTAACTAAAATAAGGTTGAAATTTCGCTGCTAGGATCATTGCCTGTACTTCTTATTACTAGAATTTCTGAGGCTCTTGAGAATATACGCACAACCATATCTTGTAACAGGAAAGACTAATGGTGCAATATTTTTTTTAATTGATTGCTGCAATTGTTTCTTTACATGCATCATTATGCTTTTTGGATGATGAAAATTTATTTATTATTTTGGTTTAAATTATTTACATTCACTTTTTTTTCATTTCAAAGATTTTGCTCACACATACATAGTAGCTAAACCGAATTAAAAATATTTATATTTGCAGATGATGATACAGTAGGATGTATTTTAATTGGAAAATATCAAAAAAGATACATGAGTTATGATTTCATTTCAATATATTAAGTTAAAGCAAAATATCTTGATTGAAGTGTTGTTTGAAAGTGTGAACAGCATGATTATCTATATTTTTTAAAATGTTATCTCCTAATCATTTTGGTAGGTGCAAGCTTGTTCAAATTAGTTTTTATCAAGTTTTAAAATTTTAAAAGTACACTCATTAGTTGATTTCAGGACTTCATATACAGTTATATATGTAATTATCACATGGTTATATATCATGGTAACTGTGTGAAAAGTTCATTTTAGAGCCAGTTCTGATATTTCTTATCTAAAGCTAGGCTCAGATACTGTAATTCCCTAGTTAATTTGTGATGTTTCATTTATATCCTAAAATGTTTTATAAGAAAATGTCTTATATGAAGGCAAAAACAATTCAATAAATATTTCATTTAATCATTTAGACTGTCAACAGTATGGAAATACAGTTCTTATTAAAATGTACTCATACTTGTAATTAAAAAACTCTGCAATAAATCATATTAAATAATTTTAATGCATGAGAAAAAAATAAAATTGAAATTATTTTTGAGGCCCATACCTAATGCAGCATGTTCAGATCTTATTCTATGGTTAATACTTAAAAATTTATTTCAATTCATAGAGCAAATTTTACTTGAGCATTGACCATGCTAAGATTTTGAAGCTACAGGTATTTTTAGTTTTGGCATCAATATTGTCTAGGATGTACTACAACTGTTTATATTAGATGTTTACCAAAATTGTTCTTGTAACTAAGGAATTAATTTTAATTCTGAAGTCAGTACTGAATAATCTGGAATTAATAAAAAAAAGCTCTAATGTAAGGTTTATTATTTTNAGATACTGTAATTCCCTAGTTAATTTGTGATGTTTCATTTATATCCTAAAATGTTTTATAAGAAAATGTCTTATATGAAGGCAAAAACAATTCAATAAATATTTCATTAAATCATTTATACTGTCAACAGTATGGAAATACAGTTCTTATTAAAGTGTACTCATACTTGTAATTAAAAAAACTCTGCAATAAATCATATTAAATAATTTTAATGCATGAGAAAAAAATAAAATTGAAATTATTTTTGAGGCCCATACCTAATGCAGCATGTTCAGATCTTTTTCTATGGTTAATACTTGAAAATTTATTTCAATTCATAAAGCAAATTTTACTTGAGCATTGGCCATGCTAAGATTTTGAAGCTACAGGTATTTTTAGTTTTGGCATCAATATTGTCTAGGATGTACTACAACTGTTTATATTAGATGTTTACCAAAATTGTTCTTGTAACTAAGAAATTAATTTTAATTCTGAAGTCAGTACTGAATAATCTGGAATTAATAAAAAAAAGCTCTAATGTAAGGTTTATTATTTTTTTAGCTTGATATCTTTACTTGTAATGGTATGTTACTGAATTGGATATCTGATATCATAATATATGAATTTTAAAATTTAATGTTTTAAATTTATTTCATTTCTGAAATTAAAAAAAGGATATTTTTCTATGAATGGCTTGGAAATTTTCATCATAATTGCATGCAATATTATGTTGTGAAAAGTATTTTTATCTTGCAGAAATTGTTGGATGATGTTACACACATGGTATGACTTGCACCAAAATGACAACTGTTGCTCCTGAGGACTCTCTTATACCAAGAGAGCTACAGTATAAAGTTCTTGTCATTGGAGAGTTTGGTGTTGGTGAGTATTTAACTGAACATCTTCTCTGAGCTGATATGATATTGCTAACCTTTGTAGTTAGAGTTTCATAAAATCAACCAGTAGGCTTTTTTCTTTGTCTTTGAATATTTCCACTAGTTTTGATTAGTGTTCAGCTTTATTTTTCCTATGATCTGATGTTTGTGAATTATTCTTGGTAGAAACAGTTGAATCAAATATGAGGTGAAACATATATCATGATAATTTTTAGATATTTTAGTAAGTGTTACCATTCTGCTCTATATTGTCTATTATATGGTATAACTGAACTATCTTGGGAGAGGTTCAAGCTAAAGGTTTAGTAGACCTTTCTTTTGTTGAAATTGAATTGATTTTTGGGTTTTGTTAGAGGTGCATAATTTTTTGGCTCACTGATGTTTTATTTTTCAGCACCTATTACTTTCTTCTTTAATATATGTCTTGTGTTCTAAGCTTCTTCAACTGCTATTCCTATATGCAGCAGTCTTGCATGAGAACTCGCCTTGTGCGTGGATTTCCCATTCCCTATACTCTGTACTAAAAACTACTTCTTTTCTCCTTCCTCATTTTGGAACATTTTCATTTGAGTAACGGAAGCTTAAACTAACTTATCTAATCTAAAAAGCTAATGATGAAAATGAAGAACAGAAACAAATTCAAAAAGAATATTAGATACACAAGTGTCAGTGCACTGCTGATGACAATAGAGCCAAATTCAACCAATAGGAATAGTGAAAAACAATTGTAACTTTTATAGAAAGTTCATGTTTGGATCTTGCCTGCCATAACCTGTTGTACATCCAAAGCTGCTCTTAAACTTGTTGGCTGGTTATGCAGTACAAACAGAGACAGGTTGAAGAGCTGTGGGATCTGGTTTGGGCTGCACAGTCTGTAGGGGCCTCAGTATAAGCCAGCTTGGAAATAAATTACTTCTATAAAGCTCAAGGGAAGAGTTCAGATAAATGTGCATTTTCATTTTTGAACAGAGTGAAAGCTGTTCTTGATGTAACTTAAGGCTCAGACTCTAATATTTAAAATGCTTTCATATTATTATAGAGTAAATTTAATTGCCAGCTTTTAAGTGAATTAAATTTGTAGTGCTAGTTTGCAGAAGTTGTGCACAAGAGAGACTTATGTAGTGGGTATTGTTTACATTTTTTTTGAAAGAATAGTTCATAGTTTTGATAGAGGTATTTTAAAAAGTTTTAAAGAGAAAACAGTGATCAAATTTTGAAAGAAATATCTGTTTTAGACAGTAGAGTAGGAATACAATTGTGAAAGAGATATAAACAGTAAAGCCATGATATGAAAGTGTGAAAGGTATTCCAAATATTATAGCAGCATAATAATTTCTACTATCATGTTTGAGCAGGCAACTAGTAAGTAAATGTGCTGAGGTTTCTTTATAAAGCTATTTGAAGATAACCTTCTGTTAATGGTTAGTAAGTGCTTGCACTCTTCACATCTTTCAGTTTATGTGACAAATAGATATAGTACTGAACATAGAGATACCTGATAATTAATAATGTATATAGAATGGAAACAATAAGTGCAACATGTTACTCTAGTTGATGTTTTTTAACATAATGGTGACTGTATTTCTCATTGTTTGCTTATAACTCTTTTTGATGTTGGTTATATTTTACTTTCATTGTTAAGTAATTTTACTGGTCCTTTGTGTAAAAAATGTCGTTTATATTTTCAGGAAAAACTGCAATCATTCAGCGGTACACCAAAGGTTACTTCAGTCCAAATTACAAGCTCACAATTGGGGTTGACTTTGCTGTGAAGACACTCACTTGGGATGCTCAGACTAAGATTAATCTCCAGCTGTGGTGAGTAACTAATTTCTCCTTAATGCAAAGTAGATAACTTGTTAAGTAATTTAGCAACAATGCAGGTACAACCAGTTCTCAAATTGGTTCAGTGTAGAAGGTAATATTTTCAGTTTGTTTCTCAAGTTATTCTTATTGTTTGCAATTGTAAAGAAGTGCCAGAAAATGTACTGTAGATGCACAGTTTTGTGAGGTAGCCTTTTTTCTAGTAAGTTTGGACAGCTTTAGGGGTTTTAGGGCTCTAGTTTATGGCTTTTAATTACGTTTCAAAGCACTTTTTCATGCAATCTCTTGCATAAATCTGAAGTGCTTGTATTATCAGTTGATGGGAATATTTGCTATCAATCACTCAATATTGTAGTTTCTCCATGATATATAAATATTTCACATTGTAATATATTTTGTCTTTTCAGGGACATTGCTGGGCATGAACGGTTTGGGCAGCTGACCAGAGTGTACTACAAGTATGCGTAAGTGTACTGCAAATGTGTGTATCTTTTATACATGTACATGCAAGTTTAATTCAAGTGTGCCTAAGCCTACTATAATGATGTATGTACAAGTTGAATCAACTGTGCAATAGTATTAACAAAATGCTAATTGAGGATTTTTCTCTTGTGCGTCCACTTCATTGTTTCTTCTTCCCTTTGCTTCATAACTTGCTCTTACTATGCACTGAGCATCCTGTGTGGGAACACGCTTTGTTGTGTGATTCCATGATTTCCTTAGTCCATACTAAATTGTTAATTGTCTTTCCTCTGTGAATACATTTCAGCAATGGAAATTGAGCTTTCCTTGACACATTGACTGCGATACAATCAAGTGGTGGGTCGTGCTTGTTTTTCCTGCTTCAAAACGACCCATCGATGGGTTGTTTGAAAACGTTTTAACAATCTTTTTAAATTAAAGGTATTTAATGGACCCAGTTTCTGTTTGCTATTTATAAAATTTCTAACAACTTTTGAATTTAAATTTGAGTTGTATCCTGAACTTCAGTTTAACCTATTGAAGTCAACATGTTAAACTATCCACCGTATTATTCAAGGATGGGCACTGAAGGCTTTCCTTTTTTTCTTCAGGGTAGCAGCTCTGGTGGTGTTCGATGTCACTCGTCCCTGCACACTCGATGCTGTTGCGAAGGTAAGCAAGTGTGGATCTGTACCTGATGCATCATTTCAAATACAGGACTTGAGGGGTTTTATTTGTTGAAATCTCCTCACAAATCTTTGATATTTATGTTCAGTGTGCTGAATCTGTTGGCTAAATTTACTTACATAATAAAGAAATGGTCTACAGTCCACAAATAAGTTTACTGAATAAAATAAATAAGTTACTGAACTAGATCTACGATTTTAATTACTTCTTGTCTCTTTTCTGACAGAGAAATTGTTGAAAATACTAGCCTATTGACTCATCTTTCATCTTTTATTTAGGGTAAAGTGTGTATTCAAGTGCTGGGGTGTATAATGTGTAAACTTAGTAGGCTTCTTTTCCTTCACAACAGACTCGGCTCAACCTCAGCTATGATGGAAAATGACATGACACAATTTTTCTTTAGGAAGTGAGTTAATATGATGGATACAACACAATATTCCCTCTGATTGTAAAAACATCTTTGGAAAGAATTATGGCCAGGCAATGTTTTTGAAAGATAGTACACAAGCCTGACTAATTTAGGGTTTTGCTTTGGTTTGTGTCATTTTTTGTGCGTGTCATCTCGCGCTCACGATGTAAGAAAGTCTCGGACTTTTTTTGGGGGGAGAGGATGTTTCTATCTATAAGCACCATTTACATGTATGTTTTGCATGACGATTTCAGCATACTTAATGTCGTGAAATAAAAGTAAAAACCTTAATGCAGGTTTTAATCAACGGAAACTTAACATTTCAATCTTAATATGACACTTAACTTTGTGTAACACGGCTATCTGTGGGTCATTTTATCAAGTTTAATGTAATTGAACTGTTGTCTTGTACATCTCGGTATGAGATTGTCACGCATCGCATGTATCAACATTTTGAGTGCTCATCTTGTTTGATGTTTGTCTGCATGCTTCAAATCATCTCAAGAAAATGTTTTAGTTTTCCAGCTTGAGGTTGTCAAGATGTACAGATAGATTTGTAAATTCCTTCAAATTTTTTTTGCTGATTTCTAAACATCGTGAAAATGTTGTTGATAGTAAATATCCCTTTAAATTTTCCTCATCAAGTTTGGAAGATGAAATATTTCTCTGAACTAATGCTCTGTATAGGTATCATGTTGAAAAATTTACTTCTAATTGATAGCAGTATTGCATTTCTAATATCAGGCCTGACAAAAAATGTACGATTTTTAAAAAACAAAATTTCTCAAGTTTCATTACCAAGAAAACCTTCAGTCTTTCCTTGTCACTTTTTCATTAATTCAGCTACATTTTCTTGAATGCATGGAAGCTAAGGCAACTATTTCATTCCATATGAGGAAAGCCACTGAAATGATTTACTTCCAAAGTTAGAGTAGCTAGCATTGTTTATGTCTTAGTTAGTTAAATACTGGAATTGTAAAAAATTGCAATAAATATGTTCAGATGTATACATGTAGGCCAATCCACTTTTATCCTCCATATTACCAAAAATACAGCAAGAGCTAGTTGAACAAAAAACAAGAACAAACATTGAAGCAGTTAGAGGTTTCTGCACATTCATTGCCCTGCCTCATTCTCGCCCATCAAGCTCTGCCTCAATTCGACAAAAAATGTTTTCTGTGTTGTGTTGTGTGTGGAGCAGCATGCATAATAGACTAGGGCAGCCATTCTCAAGCTTTCTTCTATCATTGACCCCCTCAGTTTTATATATTGAATATATAAGGCCGAAATTTACCTCAACCAGGGGTAAATTTACCCCTGATTGAGAACCTCTGGACTAGGGGCCCCAATATAAACTTCTATTTCATTAGAGTGAAGCTAGAATATACCCCACAAAGCAACTGGCGTTTGAACACAAACAAAGGTGACCCATACTGTGCAGTGGGTGCGCGACGTGCGCGAGAAGGTGACGCTGAGCAGCGGTGATGGGGCGTCGGTGCCGGTGGTAGTGCTGGCCAACAAGTGCGATGTCATCTCTGGAGACCACGAGCGTCACCACTACGAGACTACCATCGAGCAGTTCTGCCAGCAGCACGCCATTGATGCCTGGTTCCTCACCTCTGCTAAGGAGGATATCAACATTGGTGTGTGATAGCTTACGAGTTTAGTAGTGACTTTCTTCATGTTTTCCATGGAGAATATTAACATCGGTGCGTGGAAGCTACAGAAGTGACGAGTTTAGTACTAATTTTCTTCACGCTTGCTAGGGAGGATATCAACATTGATGTGTGGAAAATACAATGGTAATGAGTTAGCATTTATTGCTAGCTTTCTTCACGTCCTCTAAAGAACATTTCAATATTGGTGGCGGAAAAACTACCGTGATAGAGAGCAGTTTGTGGTGTTTGCTGGAAAGTGAGTCTATTATTTTGTGGAGTGTTGTCTCTTGCTACGTGTGATCTGTTAGTGTTGGAAGTTACTTGAATTTGTCAGTAGTTGGATTTGATGGAAATTTATTGTGTTACAAAGATCTTGTTCATTTCCAGTGGAGGAAGAATTCAATGTCAGTTAACTTGAATTTCTGATGAGCAAATAGGAGTTCCAATTTTGTGATGATTGCATGCATGAATAAATTCTTTTAAAAAACAGACATTTACCTGTTGTGGTGTATTATGAATGGCTGGTGACCGCGAGCTTGTGTATCAGACGCGAGAAAAATTTTTGCTGCTGTAGATTTTTAATTTTAACAGTTTTTAATGAAGTTCCAGAAATAAATCTTAATTTTAGTAGGACAGAAACGCTTCAAAATTTTATGCATAGTCATAGTTTCGATACGAATTTGGTTAGCACAGATACGCTTCATAATTGGACGGCAAAAATGCAGAGTGGCCTAACCAACAAAACACAGAATTTTAGGACACTCAAGTTAGAGGCGTGGTGTTCATTGCAGGGTTGTCAAACTGGCTTTTCCTAGCTAAGTTACTAACTAGGAACTAGACCACTCTGCCTGAAAGACATCCACGCCGCTATGAGGTAAAATTATCACTTAATCTGCTCTGCTAGTTTTGATTTCTGATTTGTGGGTTAGACCACTTTGCATATTTGCCTTCCAATATAATACAGAAGTAAAGTGTTAGTATCAATAACAATTGAGGTAGCACAGCAACGTCTTGAAATATATGAACCCAGAAAAAAAGTTTTCATCATTCAGCGGTTGTGAAGTTCATCGAAAATTTGCTTCCATTAGCAGTCCAATAAAGTTCTTTGCTTCACAAATGTTTCTATGCATAAGTTCAGTAAATTTCAGCACTTTTCTATTGCTCATTCTTGATTGTCTTCCTTGCTGCCACTAAAAATTAAGTAGGAATATTCAAAATAATGCTTCATTGCTAAATTGAAATTAAGTTGCTGAATTTTTTTCATTTCATTAATGGGTGTAAAAAAGACTGCAAACGATTAAAGGTATGTATTATATAAGTAAAAGATGCTCAAATTTATGTTTTATTAATATGAGCGGCGAATACCAAAATGAAGATTACCTGGTTAACATCAGTAAAATGAACCCAAAACAAAGATTACTTCATTGAAATTCGTAAAAGAGACGCAAGATAGTTATTTCATTACTAGAAGTTAAAGATGCTCAGACTAGAGTTCCTTTCATTAGCGTTTGTGCGATATGACCAAAAAAATAACCTGACTTTCCAGAGAAGACAATGTGCTGGCTTGTGTCGCACATCCTGTTAAAAAAAATTTTAAGATATCAGTTAAAAGACACTCATCAAAAGAGAGTTTACTTCATTAGCATTTGTACAAAATGACCAAAAGATAACTTTTTAGAGAAGACAATGCGTTGGCTGGTGTCGCACCTCTTGTTAAAAAAAAAGATGTTAGTTCAAAGATGCTCATCGGAAGAGAGTTTACTTCATTATCAAATTTACAAAATGACCAAAAAATAATATAACTTTCCAGAGAAAACGATGCGTTGGTTGGTGTCGCACATCCTGGCCACACGCAGAGCGTCACAGCTGCCCGCCCTGCCGCCACCACCGCCGCCGCTGAACGCCCTCGTGCAAGACCCGCCCGCCAAGCCCCAGTCCTACTGCTGCCGGTAGCTCCCCGCCTCCTCCTGCTGCTGCTCTGCCTCCGTCTGGGNACAATTTAGGTTTTTAGCTGAAATTTACAAATTTTGCTCAAATTTATAATTTAGCTTTTGGCAAGAATTTACAAATTTGCTTTTCAGCCAAAATGTACAGGTTAAGCGTTTTACCTAAAATTTACAAAATTAGATTTTGGCTACAATATACAAGTTTAGCTATTTATTGACTAAAGTTATTTAACTTGAACGTTTTCTGTTTCAAATTAAATTAGAGTGTTTTTTATACCCGAGAAATCGATGTTAGCCGTTTTAAAATGATAGTTAGCCTTGAAATTGTCTCTTTTGCTAAATTTTAATTCAGAAATAGTCAAATTAGGTCATTTTTGCGTGGATTAATGACGAATTTGTGTATTTTAGCCAGGGGAAAGCAAATGTTGTGTACTTGGGGCCAGAACTGCCAAATTTGGGTATTTTTTCTGGCAATAATGGCGAATATATAAATATTTTTCACGGGAATAATCCTAAAATTCCTTATTTTTTGCCGGAAGAAAAACCATCTGCCAACAATCCTGTTTGAGGTGTGCCATGCGGTCCCACTTCTGCAGATGTTTCCAATCATGTTCACTTGTTTGTGGGATCTTGTTCAGCATTTCTAGAAGGATAGCTTGAATTTAGGGAGCATTTAGCATTTCTGGAAGAATAGCTTGAATTTAGGGAGCATTTAGCATCTCTGGAAGGATAGCTTCAATTTTGGGTACATTTTGCTTTTCTGGAAGAATAGCTTGAATTTTGGGAGCATTTAGCATCTCTGGAAGAATAGCTTCAATTTTGGGAGCGTTTAGCATTTCTGGAATGATAGCTTCAATTTTGGGAGCATTTAGCATCTCTGGAAGGATAGCTTCCATTTTGGTAACGTGTGCTACATCAAGTTCGCTTGCCTGTTGTCGTGCCCCTCGGAAGCAACATACACATTTTTCAGATATATTTACTGCCTCTAAGGAACTTGTGCAATGTTGACAAATTTCAATATCCTTGCCCGTACAAACAAATAGAAGCGTGCTGGACGCCCAGTATTTGTACATATCGGTGTGCCTTCACTACCACACTTGCCTCTGTGGAGGCCACTGCCTCTATTTTCAATGCTGGAGTTTTAGATTTGAACCTTGTGGACGTTTTTGGTGGGTATTTTTGTGCCACTCACTTGAATTGTTGTGCAGAAAGCAGCTCGGTAACTGAGGCAGCTTTGTTCCTTGTATCTGGAAGTGGGAGTCTGTTTTGTAAATAAGTTGTTGTTCCATGTATTTTTTTTTTTCAGGGATCAAGTAGTCATCACGCAAGTATGTGTGTGATTTGGAGTAAAGCAGGCGTTGTTGGAAAATGCACTTGACATGCGCTTTTATTTTTAACGCTGGAAGCATTTTCAAACTGGGTCTATGTAGTTTGTATTTTTAGAACTCTACCTGTCATAATATGAAGTAAATTTTATGTTTTAAATGATCTTATAAATTGATTTTGCGAAGAAAATGATTTCTTGAAATCTGCAAGAAAAATTAATTTTCTGTTAATAGCATTGCTAAGTGGTTTTTGTATTATATATACTCTGGAAACATTTTCTAATTTTAAAACACTAATAGTGAGTCACCTGCTCGTTTTAACATCAAGTACACGTGTTGGAACGAGCGTTCATATTGGCTTCCAGTGACGTAGGTAGCTTGTTTATGTGAAGTTTTAATATAGTTTTTGTTCTTTAGGCTAACAGTATCTATGGTGTGGATTTTGGCGTTTTGCCTAGAGCAAAGCTAAATATTTTTGCCGGTTTCTTCAAGATTTTTCCGTCACACCAGCTTCTACCGTCCATCACGCCACTGTGGTTGTACAAACGCTTTTCATAATCTGCACGTACAGTGCAAACCACTCGTAGATGCACTCTCTTTTGCTAGCTACTCGTAAGAGTTTTGAGAAATAAGATTAAAGTGAATAGTCGTTTTTTGAATGTCTTCGGCATGGCAGCTTATGCATTAAAAGTTTTCAGAACACATTGTTCTGAAGTCTATCAGGCTGGTATCTCCTTTGATTCTTGGTTGAATTGCCTTTGTAGCACTGTTTGATTTTTGTCGGCATTCAGGTCGCGTTTTCTATGGGAAAATTAAACAAAAATGTTCTGCAGTCAAGTTGAGGAGGTATAGAGTAAACCTTAATAAATTCAAAGAGGAGGTTAGCTTGTGAAATTCTATTTTTCAAGTTACAAACCACTGTCGGATAGCACATAGCCTTTGTGGCATTGTCTAAAAGGGTAGCGATGCAAAATTATCCTGTTTTAAACAGCGTGGGTGGTTGACATAGCCAACAGTAATGTAGAGGTGATTACTACCACTGAGACATAGCCTTCACTGAGGGGTTTTAGGGGGCAAGTGTGTCGAATTGTCCCATTTCAAACTGCTTATCGAACTGTCGCATCTCAAACAGCTTGTCTGCATTTTAGCTTGTCCTATTGTCAGCCTATTGTCATTTTTATAGGACAAAAGTGTAGAATTGCCCTTTCTGAAACAACTTGTTAATGGGATGTAGTCACTGTCATTTTTAAGAAGACAAGCGTGCACTGTCATTTGAAATTGTGTTATTTCAAACGGCAAGTTACAGCCGAATAGGTTGTGACTTGCTATGGGCGGTTTTTATTGAGACCTTGAGTTAATAGTGAGAATTTGGATGCATCTACGCCACTGCCTCAAGCGGTCCAATGGGCTGAAACTTTTAAGAAAACTATTTAAATTAGGCATAATTAAAACACTATTTCACCATATTTAGAGCGACTCTGCCATTGTTTTGGCACTAAATTCTAATCGTAAAAATGTTATTTACACTAGATTTAAATTCCAATATTATTTACACTAGATTTGAATTTCGATGTCATTTGCGTGACAGTTGTAAACTGCACGTAGCAAAAATGAACACACACGGCCCGGCCGGATGCACTACGACCTGTGTGCTACGCAGTTCATGGGTTTTAGCATTGATGTCGACTTGTTCAAATAATGGTAAATCACCCAACTTTTCCAATTGTTAATGCGAATTCAGGGCTTCTAGGCTAGGCCTTTGTTGCGGTTAGAGAGGCTTAAACTAACATCTAATCTAAGCTTCTAGTTTCTTTGCAGCGACAGGAATATTCCTTGATACTAATAGAGTTTATTGGTTACTTGCTGCTTTGGCATGTCCATTCCTACGTTCAGTCTGTAAACTGGATACCTGGACACTGCATAACGACTCTAATTTCTGTTTTTGATGCGCAGGTTTGGTTGTAATAATTGGAATTCCTTCGGAAGTTCTCATTATACAAAAATGGTGGAACATGAGAAAGAAAAGACAGACTGATTCAAAACGGGCTTAAAGTGTAGCTTTAACTTGAATTACCGCCCTCAAGACTTCAAAAATGACACTCATTTTCAAAGACGCCTGCGCGTCAGGTAACTGTGAAAAAGCCCGCTTGCTCTCAGCTTCGTATTTAATTTTCTCTTGCTTCAGCATTAACGCGCTCTGATGATCTGGATTTAGTGCATACCGTGCGGCATTATTATTTTACAATTCTTATTTTTAGGTTTGTATTCAGTGTAGGAATTCATTTCCATGCGATATTTACTTGTGATTTTGTAATCGATTACATTCTCTGGAGAAGCCGAGTTATGTGATTTTAAGTGTCCATGTACAGTGTAATTTTTAGTGAAATAACGTGTTTTTCTTCAGTCACGGTGCTGGATTGTCATATAATTCCATACATCCAGCAGCGTAAGTAGACTTGGCTACACAGCCAAGTCGAACCCTAGAAGAAATTACGCTACAGCAAAATATTTTGTAAGAAATTTAAACCCAGTGCATTTCGTGAGAGGTCGTCTTTTCTATTGCCATCTCAGCTTGTCTCCGTTTGAGTTCAGTTTGGAAATTCCGTTTACGACCACCAGTGGGTCACCAGCTTATCAACATGTCAGGTCATCACAGCAAAAAAAAACTAAAGCACTGTGCACCACTGCACGGAGTTAACTACGAATTCGTTGAAAGATTCTTTCAAATTCAACTTTTTTGGAGTGCGAGAACATTTAAATGATTTTCAACGCAATATCGATATTCTGTTATTTGTCCATTTGCGATCATCTGAGTAAAAAATCATTAGTTATAAAGTAGCAAAGGGCGTTGCATTCCGTGGTGTTTGTGTTGGCAGAGATTACGTATCTCCCTAGTGGAGATGTAGAATTGCCTTCGTTTTTGTCGTATGCAAGAGTTTTAGGGTCGAATTCTACTGCTTTGTCTTACGTTGTTATTGAATGAATTTATTTCACCAAGATACTGTGAAAGACTGATAATAATATACAGCAGGTCAGGAAATACTTGCTAAGCTGCTAAGGGCTTGGAAGGCATTGCTTTGCATTTCACCAGCGCTTACTGGGGCGTATGGTAAGTTTGTCATTTCAGCTAACAATTGCAGTCACACTGATGCTTGAGGTATCTCTCGGCCTTCTTTGTGAGGCACAAGGTGATATTTCTTAGCTCCCCCGTTCTTATTTCGACGAAGTGCCACTGCTCCTCAACAAAACAAACCAACTTATAATCTAATCTAATCTTCTCTTCTCAATATAACAATTACTTTCTACTTCGATCTGAAACTTAATGTTTTCTTTTGATGAAATAGACTCATTTTCTTGTTAAGTATGCCCGTCATCGTTGAGAAAGTTAGAGAACGACGGAAGGCGCGACGCTGTGAGGTAGAGGGAAGAAATTCGTATCACCTTTTGGCATCACCAGCTTATGATCAAATTACTGGCATCAAGCAGCTATGGTTCCATTATCGGATGCTGATTCGTGTTTGTGATAAAATTTTACTCTAAAAAAAGGAAAATTTTAGAATGTGTGGCCTGGAAAAACGGATTGTAGCAATCCTTGTTCAGTGGGCTACCTCGCGCGTACTTATGAAAATTCTTAAAAATAACTGCATATTTACCTCCGTGTCTTCATTGTAGCATAGTGTCTAGTTAGCAGCATTTAATAATGGAGGAAACTCATTCCCCTTTTGTTGTTATAGCTTCGTTTTTTATCTTATCTATTTTTTAGTTAGTCTTACGTACACCACACACCTGGTTGCGCCTGATAGCGTTTCTTGTTGTTTGTTAAATTCTATGCTTTCTTCGTTAGATTGGCTGTTACATGTGCATTCCTTCTAAACTTTATCAGGTTGTGACGCTCGGTCGTGATATTCTAGGCAGATTTATTTAGACGTATTGTAGCCTGCGAATAGCGCATATATTTACCGTAATAGTAGACTGGCTCACTCAAATATAGTGGATTAGATGTATTTTAGTTTATCTTTTTATGGGAGTGGGTATATTTCTATGCTTCTAATTTTTTAAGTTGTCGATGTCCTCGATAGCTACTTTCTCTGATCTGCATTTGAATATTTACTGTATCACTCGCACCTTTCTTCTTCAATAGCATTTTTTACAGCTTATGCAATTGTTCTACATTCATGTATTCAGCTCCGTTTTAAAATGAGGGTCGTCTTCATGATTAACCTGGTGCGCTTCTTAGCGGCGTTGTTCTCTCGTTTCCAGCCAGGGTGACATGAAGAATTTTTTGACTTTTTAAAAGTGCGTGCTTCTTGCACGTTTTGTCTCGACGTGTGCTGCAAATTTTTGACCTTTTAGTACGTTCTTGTGCAACTTTTACAGTTGAATGTTCAAAGATAACGCTCATTTGTTGTCAGGTAGCAATTTTGTCCTTAAATAGCTGTGATCTCCTCGTGAGATTCTGGGAGAAGTTTACCGCTGCGCGTTTCGAATCGTGCTGTTTGGCGCAGACGTGATGGAAGGTTTGCTGAGTTTTGGTGCTGAGTCTTGTTTGTCTCAAGCGAGGGGGTCCTTACCTGTGAGGACTTCTGCTCTTGTGGAGCACAGTGGACCCTTCTGGTGCTGCTTCGGAACTCCTTATAGTTTTCAACAGAAATTTAACAATTTGAATCACGTGTGTACTAAAACGCCTGAGGAAACCTAAGCCATGCTCTTTTATTTTGAGACTCCAGTCAGAACTTTGAAAAATCACTGTAAAAATACCTGAAAATACAGCCAGAGCACCTATTTTAATGGATATTTAGTGACAAAAGCGGTGTACTATCAAGTGCCATTTTGCCCTTGTATGAGCACCTTCCTTGTTGTGAGTGTCCACTGCGCTCGATCATAGCATTCGTCCTCATCTCTGCCCTTCGCCCGCCCCATTCTCGGTGCGTCCTTGTGCCTCTTGTGTCGAGTTCCAGGCTCGTGCCAAGCCATTTTAGTGATCATGTACAAACGAAGTGTGAGTGTCAGAGTTCTTTGTTATACATATCTCCACCGTGTCTTGTATGAAAGAAAGATGAAATCATTCTCTCTTGAATACGTTTAGAATAAAGTTGTACTTGCCCTTTGTAAAGTTCATATAATAGTTTTTATAGTTTCAAAATGTTTAGATGGCAGCGTAGAATGTTTCTTCACTTTAAAACAAGTAATTGGATGTGTTTTATACCGTGTTTGTCCGCGTGTGTAAATCCTATGAACGTAGTTTGTACTGAATTTTCTGGGTAGATCTGCTAGAACGTTTCTACTCAACAGTCTGCTCATGTTGAGACATTTTCATATCTCTTCATGTTTTTTCTTGAATCGAGAAAGAAATCGGTAACATGAAGAGTATTTTAACCTTGTCTCTACCTTCCGTTTGCAGTGTCTCAGATTTTTCTCACGTAGGATCAGGCTCTGTACAGGTCTAGGGGCTGTGCTGCGATTCAACAACTCCAGAATCGGTGACCATTTCATTCGAATATTTATAAATTTATTGGATCAATCCTAAACGCTTTCGAGGTACCTTCTTGATATTGCACTGCGATTCCCTCTTGTAGTGTTGGTGAGGATCGCACTCAGGTTGTCTAACGAGTAAGAAAATTCACTATGCATGTTGCGTTGTGCTCGAAACGTTGCAAACATGTGGATACATCTACTATGCATTATGTTGATCCATCTCTAGTGTTCTAAACTGTACATGGTCAGATTCGAAATGTTCGAGTATAGCTTGGGTGCTGTTAAATTGACAGGATTTACTGCACTAACATGACCGTGCAGCGATTTGGATACCCAAACTCTCGATAGCACAGTGATCTCTACGAGGGAGTGCGAGTCAAGAGTTGGATGTCTTTTTAAAAGTGTACGAGGAACACAGAACGAGTGCAGTTTTGGCTTTGCGCAAATTGGAAAACCTGCCGAGGTTTTAAAAGAAGCCTGCGCTAATTATTGCTAGCATGTTTTGGTCGTTTCGATTAACTCACTCTCGTTTGCATTATGGGTTATGAAATGCGTGGTTCAATTCGTGATCCCTTTGGCTTGTTGAACTCGACAGTCATATGGCAGTTTATGTGCATCGTATAAACATACTCTGATTGGAAAATACTATTATTTACTGAGTTGCCTATCTTGATTACTTTCCCCAAGTTTCGCTCGACTCTACTGAACCCACCTTAACTTCAATGAGACGTTTTGTCACCTATAGTTCACTTTCTTTTAATGAAGTCCTTTTCGATTTTTTTAAATGTGAGTGGAATTGTACGATCTCTACTGCACGTTTTGGAGAACAGCCCTAATAGGGATGAATCTTATGAGACGATGAGATTTTGCGTTCACGAGCATTCCGTGAACAACACTTTTACCTTTTGTCATGTTTTAGGAGTGAACTTTATTTCAATAACGTTATAGCTTGTTATTGAACACGAAGTGGTAACTCGTTCCATTTTGTTATCGATGCAACTTTTTGCTGGTTCAGCGGTTTTGTAGTGATGCTTTCAAGGCACTTTATTTTACTGATTAGTTTTTATATGGTATAATGCGATTCCTCGCATTGACGATGCAGCTCACTGGACTTGTTCTTGTCTCATCCAGAGGCGTAGGATAGGCTTGGGTTAGTTAGGATTGTATATCCTATGCTATGGAGACTGGTGCCCCTCCGAGGGATACTGTTCAGTTATCTCAGCTATTGATAGGCTTCCGGACTCCGTCTTTTTGTTCCCTTTGCTTCTAAAATTTCATAAATTTTTCGAAATCTTTTCGTTCTCTTTGTAATTTGCTACTGTGTCTCACTGTGCGGATCGCTGGTTAGTGGTAACGGTGGTTAAACAATTACAATAATAATAATTTTCGTTGTCTTTACTTCGTTTTCCTTCCAAACTTGCTGTTTCAAAGTGCAGGCTATCCTGTGTGGGAACACATCTATGTGCAGATTTCCCGTTTTCTATGGTTCTTTCTTCGCTCTCTTGCGATCACCTTGGTTGTGGGTGGGGAGTTTTAGACATAGTGTAATAATTCTAATAATATTAACTTGTTCTTGTCCATAGAGCGCTGCTGTGCGGCCTAGTGTTCAAGGTAGGCTAGACTAGGTGCTGTAGCCCGGTGGTTGCTCTGGGCCTCGCAGTAATGCTCATCTTTGGAACACCTGGGGTTTTATTCCTTCAGGAATTTTATCGT